>JAXBDA010002026.1:0-29749 GCA_036023075.1 Gaultheria prostrata | reverse complement strand
TTCGTGTGAATGATCATGAGACGTACGTTAGATTGGTGTGGTAACTTATAAGCATCTCTAAAATCAAATTTGCAACTCAACCAAAACCACACCACATTGAGTTTTATCTTCTTTTTTAGTGAAATAAATTAACAAGCAAAATATGCTTCTATTTATAATCGCGGGGGAACACTCTTCATAGCAAATAAACTGTATTGATGAAGGAAACAGGGTGCAAGGAAACGGATATGGGGGTTCCCGTAGTGAGTCAAATCACTACATCCCCGTAGTGGCCTCAATTGTGGGCCCTATAAAGTTTTTATTTGCAATCGGAACTGTTCATTTTTTCAAGAATAAATAACACACTATGGGTACAAAAAATTATGATCATCGGAGATTGGTAGAAACACAATTGAGACAAATTTATCTTATAGTGTATTCTCCAAATGATATTGGTCATACATATAAATGGTATCCGAACATATGACTACCAATATCCAATTAATTTGATTTTTTACATTAATGATCTACTCAATATTCCCAATAAATTGTACGGTTCCGATTCTAAATAAAGATTTCATAAGGCCCACAATTGAGGTCTCCCGTAGTGACCCCGTGTACCGTAAATCCCAAGGAAACAGGGTGCAGTACTGCACTGTCATGTAGGATGGCCTATAATGCATATTTGAGCCGTTTAAAAATGTTTTGAACGGTCTGAATTAAAAAAAGAATGTCTTCCATAGAAAAGATAAAGGTTTATTTTTTATTAAATCAGAATAATTGATTGTGGAGATGGACGATCTAAATGCGATCTAAATGCGCACTGTAAGCTGCCGTACAGCAGCCCCGGTCACGAACGGGACTTCGAACATAAAAGGTACTCCAATTAATGGGAGCAATTTGAGACAAGGATCAAATTCTAGGGTTTTGATTGTAATCGTCACCGCATGTACCCTTTTACTACGCGATTAGTACCAGGCCAAAATCGAGCAGGTATCCCCTTGTCTCTCTCGTCTATATCTCTGTTTGCAAAGCTTAATTTAGATGCTTTCTAGGCTTCTACCCGGGCCGGCCCTGAATCGTGTTGGTTGTGGTAATTTAATCGGACAAGGAAATGCAGATTCGGAAAGGAAGATAATCTAGGCTCCGAGGTAACATAAATTGGGTTCTTCTAATCTTTTGCCCTGGAAATTTCGGCGGTTTAGTTTGGTATTACTATGTCGTTCTATATTTTTGTTAGTATCCGTTTTTAGAAATTTGATCACTTAATTCTTCCTTGGATCTTTTGCTTCAGTGTATGCAGCTGTTCTGGGTTTTTGTAGCAATTGCAATTGAGCCTGATTTTCTGCTTCACTTAATGGTTCTCTTAGATAAGTGAAATATTTCAGAGTGCTAACAGGGGCGGAGCCAGGATTATCAGGCGGTGGGGTCGATACCTAAGCAATATTTGGAAGAAAATGAGAAATATTGTATTTTTAGTGAGTTCCTTGGGGCGATTTTTGGATATATGTGGGGTTAAATTTGTTAAAATAATTATAATCTCTACCAATATTTGAGAAATTTCGCAAGCGAGTGGGTTCAACTGACCCCATTGGCCACAAATCAGAGAACTTCAGTTTGGTTGTATATAATTTAGCAAACTTTTATTGGTAGTATTGGATGCAGGAAGTTGTTTATATATGCTATTTGCTACATGATTTTTTTAAGGTAATATTTCAGCTGGTATCAGATTTTCAATGAGAACGCTACAATTCCGATAGCATGTTGTCACTAAGGTAGACTGAAGTTGCAAGACTTTTGTTAGTTTGATGCTTAGGATCTTGAGCCAGTGTACTTAAAGATCTTTACCACTTAGTGTTTTGGTTACGAAATCCAGATTGACTCGAGTGACAGACCATTCTTGATTTGTCCTTTGCCCCATGTATAATTATAAACCCTAGTCCCAAGCTTTACGGTATGAGATCTTTTATTAATTCTTTCCAGTTAATAGAACTCTAATAGCAAATTCTTCTTTAACTTTTTTTTGCACAGATTACCTAAAGAGAAATTAGAATGATAACTTGTGCTCTCACAACAGTAAGCCCCTCTTAAGAAATTGGAGATAGTGAAGGATAATCCGACGTCAGTCCTGGAAAGCAATGTTAATGAAGACCGAGTCATGAAAAGATTGTTTAAAAGGATATCCAAAACTTGCCACTGGAATTTATCATTCATCTATTGCTCCTAATGCATTTCCAGTTGGGTTTCTTACACGGATTACCCCTATTCTTCCTTATCTCCTGAGTGACATCGCAACTTGCTGTTACTCTCTTTTTTTGGTTCGATTATTTGGTTGTTAAGTTTAGTTATCTTCCAAATATTTGACGGAAGAAGTTATGTTTTGGTGCTCTTTGTACATGCCTGGGTGTCCTATGATTTTTGGCTGAATGGCTGTTTTGATGATATTTACTCTGGTGAGAGTTTTAGATTGGTTTTGGTGTATAGCATCTTGTTTTACAATGTAAACCAGTCTAAATGTCTTGCTGATCCAGCAAACTTCCATGACATTGCACTTGATCTAACGCCTTTTGCCATTTACTTTTGTCTTCTGCCTGTCTACTTGTTGCCTGAAATACTTTTGCTCTGGATTGAAATATTCCCCTCAGTTTAAAACTTTTACTCACGAAGATGAAAATGGAAAATTAGTTTACCCCACTTGCAAAACGGAAATTCAGCTGCTGAGCAAAAGAAAATAAGGATAATCAATTTATTGTTTTTCTCGCTAGATCAATATACATCATTCTCTTGGTCGTATGCCTTGCAGTTCTTTTGCTAGTTTGCTTCAGCACTCTTGATGGCGCGAACACGCAATGCAATTGTGGCCACAGGTTTAGTAGCTTTTGCAGCTGCCAGCTTAGCATTTCCCTTCTACATGGCGTAAGTAAATTTGGATTTAAGTACTATGGAATGTATAACGTAAATCTTGTGTGCATTTATGTTGATCTTTTCTTCATATAGAGTCACAACTTTACAACTGATTATTTCCAGGTCCAGGTCATCGAAGATGAATCCTGTGATTGACTCGTCAAAGCCGCTACCACCTCAGGCAACTTTTCGTGGGCCTTACATCAATACTGGTTCCCGTGATGTTGGACCTGATCATCAAACTTACCCAAAGAAATAGCTCTTGTGAAAGTAGCTGTTTGGTATTCGAAATCCGAAGAGACAGTTAGATGGTCCTGATCACCATATAGACCTGCAATCCAGAAGTTCGAGTTTTGTAAGCATTGCACGCCCAGGAACAATGAACAGAATCTTTGTATTTACTAGCATCTTCTTGGTTTAATAGAAAATTCAATTCTGCCTTCTCTCGCCAGTTTTCTGGTGCTCCTTAGGCACTCTTATGAGATACATCAAAGTCTAATACTTATGATTCTTAAGAAAAAGGTTTAATATGATTGATCCATAAGGCAAGCTAGTTAAGCTCATTGTATAGGTCTTAAACTATAATCACGAATCATGATTTTTTCAACACACCATAGCTCACCTTCTCCATCCAAGCTACATGAAGAGTTTTTGGATGTCACAAAACGAAATGCAATCAAGAGCAGGGAAATCTCGTTTTCTTAACCCGGTTAGCTTTTCCTCACAAGCTGGTGTTTGGTGTCGCTGTTTAACAGTGGCACGGGCGCAGTTTTGACAGTATAATCGTGTCTTTCAGATTTGTTTTATTTTGAGATTTAGGGTGAGTTTGCCACTTAATAAAATCTAAAGTTGATTTTATCAACTCTTGATTTTATTAAGTGGGGAAAACAATCTGATAAAATCTCAGATTTTTGTACTGCTTATCTCTAATTGGATTTCCTTTTCTAACTGGATTTTATTCCAAAGATGTGATCTTAGAGCTCGCTTACACTAAGTATACCATCAGTGGGAACTTTGCTTTCTGGTTGGGAAGTGTCTCTGTCCTTTTCACTTCTTATTACTCTTTTCGTTTACTTTTTCTAACATTTCTAGTACCAACTAATTCATTCGGGCGAGACAGATTACGATGTCATGATGCGCCCATTCCTATGGCCATTCCTTTAATACTTCTGGCTCTCGGAAGTCTCTTTGTAGGATACTTGGCCAAAGTGTGACCCGTTAGCCCATAAGTAAGTACTGTGACGAAGCGGCTGTTGCTCGCCCGACACGATCGTACGAGGTCACAATTCACCCAAGACGATCATCCGGGGTGAACAAGAATTGGGGATCGGATGCGGGCGAAATTTCCACCATACTAAAAATCTGAGATTTTATCAGATTGTTTTCCCCACTTGATAAAATCAAGAATTGGTTTTATCAAGGAAACTCATTATTCTACTCCTACCACCTTGTGTGTGTGTGAATCAAGCCTGCTCTCAATGGAATTTTGGAAACTAGAAATTTCTTGATTTTCAGAGTACAGTAGTTAACTTGCTCTCTAGTCTCTCTACGTGGCAAATCTCAAGTGGTTAGACCCAATTGGTGGGACCCAATAGAAACATCCACCATTGTTGGACATCTTCTTCCAAAACTTTTGGCTCTCTCTGGTTTGTCTTGGTTGGTATTGGACGTTTTCACTGCGCCATTCCAAACTTGCACGCAAACTGCTCCATAAACCCACTTCTCTCTCTCTTCTTGTAACTGCAGCTCCGTCATAATCCGCTGCACATTCGATTCGAATTCCGTCATAAACTATGGCTTCACTACTCTCAAACCCACCTCCAGCTACACCAATTTCCACACCACCACGAAACCCTCTCTTCCTTTTTCCCGCCAGAGCTACTATTCAGCGCAGAAGCAGAAAAATTCTCTCTCCTCTTCGAGTAGCCGCTCCACCAACACAACCACCTCAGCCTCAATCACAATCTGTACCCGATGGGGTGGGAGAAGTCGAGATCGAAGATAACCAAGAGAGTTCTTCGTCTAAGTTCACTTGGAGGGACCACTGGTATCCAGTCTCTCTTGTAGAAGACCTAAACCCTAGCATCCCAACCCCATTTCAGCTCCTCAACCGTGACCTAGTCCTCTGGTTTGACCCATCGCAGTCTCAATGGGTTGCTTTCGACGACAAATGCCCCCACCGTCTTGCTCCTCTCTCTGTAAGCACCCCCACCGTTTTGCCGAAACTGCACCCGTGCAAGGGATCTCTTTCAATAATCGGTTCTTTTTATATTGCAGATCTTCTCGAGATGTTAATATTGTAGATTTCTTTGACACGCCTAATTATGATTTAAAATCATTTTAATTGAATATCAATACTATAACCAAGCCGAGCCGAATATACCAATCAATTGGGGTCGGATGGATCCGGTGTGGGTAGAACCCATATTTGATTTAATTTTGTGTTTCGATATTTCAAATCACAACTAAGTGTTTCGACGAGATATATGGTATGAACAGAACCGATTATTAAGTTAGGCACGGAAATGGCCAACTGCACGGGATGCTATTTTTGGCAGTTCGCCAACACGGTCAATCCTATATTTTTTCTTCTCAATTTGGGGTTTGTGGAATGAATTTGGGGTTTTTGGTGATTTCTTTTTGATTGTTGTTAGGAAGGTAGGATAGAAGAAAATGGGCACTTGCAGTGTTCGTACCACGGGTGGTCCTTTGATGGATGTGGATCTTGTACCAAGATCCCTCAGGCCTCGTTGGAGGGACCTGAAGCTCGAGCCATTCGATCTCCAAGAGCGTGTGCGACAAGGTTTCCGACTATGGTGTCTCAGGGTCTTCTCTTTGTTTGGCCGGATGAGAATGGCTGGGAGAGAGCTCAAGCCACCAAGCCGCCAATGTAATTTATTCTTTGTTAAATATATGGTGGTTAATTGTTTATTTGCGTGCTGTTTATTAAATATGACATTAACATGTATAGTTAAAAAGGGTATGTTGGTTTTTAATATTTTATTGACGTGTTGTCGTTGGTGGGAATTGTTTAGGTTGCCTGGTGACTTTGAAAACCCCGAGTATTCAACTGTGACGATCCAACGAGATTTGTTCTATGGATATGATACCCTCATGGAGAATGTCTCCGATCCTTCCCACATTGATTTTGCTCATCACAAGGTGAACATGCTTATATCTAAGCAGTTTGGCTTTGAGTATGCTTCTTTTCTTCCAAAGGAATTATCTTAGTAGTACTAAATCCAAAATGTTGCCGAAGTAGGAAAGAGTCCATTTTTCCAGTGCTAGGCGGTTTAGTTGAAGTTGTGACACTTGTATTGAGTAGTTGGACTTTAGGTAGATGCCCTGTGAGTTTACCAAGCAGTACGGATTACAGACCATAGAATAAAAAATAATTCTGATATGAATCTCAAACTAAAACTTCTGGTTGGTTTCATACTTTGTTGAATTGCCTTGTGATACAATTGGGTAGATTAGACGGGTTTTGATGGTCTCTTGGCCAATAAACGTAGGTGATCAGAAGAACCATTTCGGTATGCTTTGTTCTATTGTGACAGAACATACTTGCATATTCTCTTGCCTACATTTACATGCTTGTTTAAAAGGAAGGAAGCCCTTGTCAAAAGTTTGCTATTGTATAGATTGCAGTCCATTGCTACCAATCCCATATGCTCTGATTCTTTGTTGCCTTAGAGATTCAAGGTTGAGGAAGATTGAGTTACTCATACATCAGTGTTTTTGCAAATAGCGTTTTGGGTTGCCCAACGAAGAATGAAGTCAATGGAACTCGTTTGGAGGATGCTAACTTGTTCAGAATAGCATATTTGATTGTGTTTGTGTTGCATGTGCTCAAGTACCACACGAGCAGATGCTAAAGCTACTGGCTTTGCTGAACCATTTTACAGGTTACAGGGAGGAGGGATAGAGCCAAGCCTTTGCCCTTTACGATGGAGGCCACAGGCCACTGGGGCTTCGCTGGAGCAAATGATGGTAACCCAAAAATCAGTGCTGAGTTCATTGCGCCTTGTTATTACATGAATAAGTAAGTTCATCACTCTCAAATAAGTGGTATATCATACATACAGTTACTTCTGCTTGACTATGTCAAATTTGCATTCCTCCAAAATCCACGTCTAAGTAAGAGTTGAACATATATTTTCTGTTGAGCCAAGGCTTCAGTTTTTGTATTGGCTCTTAAGAGTTTTGCTACTTTATTGAGGCATAAGAGATGATGCAAGGTGCATTTCTAAGGACGAAAGTGCAATTTGAAAATTTCATTAGCCGGAGATGTCCATACAGCAATTCATTATTGCGAAGTCTCTATCATTTTTGTAAGTTTTAAAGTGGTTTACCCCATCCTGTCCCAAAACAGAACAGAAGTCCTGCGAGAAATACTCTTTCCTTTTACTTGGGTTACATCCTGCTCTTAAAGTACTAGAACACATCAAAGAGATAGGAACTGAATTCCTGTCACTAACGTAAGTATTTTATCGTTGTACTTTGAGTCTTGGAAGTTGGAACACGTTTTTGATACTTGTTAGGGACGTAACTTCTTTCAACTATCTATTGAATGAAGGATTTTCAACTTTGATGTGCTACATTGTACTGGAAAAAGTCTTTATGTGCATGCAGATGCTTGTGTACAAGCATCTATTTTCGGACATAGTATGGTTGCATGCAAAAATGCATAGCATCGCTGGTTTAGTCAACCTACCAACTTCTTCTTTATTATTTTCAGAATAGAGATTGACACGAAGCTTCCCATTGT
The DNA here is from genome assembly GCA_036023075.1 of Gaultheria prostrata. Lineage (NCBI taxonomy): Eukaryota > Viridiplantae > Streptophyta > Magnoliopsida > Ericales > Ericaceae > Gaultheria > Gaultheria prostrata. Next base: position 22,098 of record JAXBDA010002026.1, on the reverse strand, counting down.
GGGTGATCAAAAATGGGTAATTTGGATTTGTTCCTTCAATGTACCAATGGCGCCTGGAAAGACCCGTTCAATTGTTTGCAGTGCTCGTAATTTCTTCCAGTTCTCAATGCCAGGTCCAGCGTGGTGGCAGGTAAAAGTTTTGTCCAATGTTCCTTATATCGCTTTGATAAGATTGAGGTAGTTACATAGGTGCATGGTTTAGACTGTTTCTGTTGGTCTTTGTCATTGTCATGTTCTAACCTTCAGGCTCTTATTTGTTGGTTATGTAGATGGTTGGTTGTTGTTTTAGATTCAAATCTTAAGGACCATTATAGCTCATTAGTGTTTTACTTTTGTGAATACCTCTCTCTTTCTCTCTCTGTGAGTCAAATCCATATATTTCCTTCTGATGACCATTTGAGATTCAGAACAGAGTAGAGTTCCAGCAGGAGAAGCTTTATTTCATTCCAGTTCTTTGTGGGCGAGGAGAAAAGCTTCTACTTGTGCTGCAGTTACATAGTGGGGGGCAGTTATTAGTAAATATGCTTATTTGCAGGTGTGAATGAATTTCTCTGTATTTTGTAGCACTGGCTTTTGAGAGAGAGGGAGAGGATGACTGTATCTGTGTTTATTTATCTGTGTGTATATTTAAGTATGCATATTCAAGATTGGCAGGATTAATAATTGAATTCTAGGCCTCTAGGCAAAAAAGATGCAAACAATCAGTCAAGAAGGATATTATATAAGCCCAATGTATCCCCATGCAACTTGTGTTCAGCTCAAGGTTCTAAGGAATTTCTCCTTCTAGTGAGGTTGGGGAACCAGTGGTTAGTATTAGTTGGACAGTAAGAGGAATTTTTTTTGAACTGGACATTAATGGGAATTGCAGTTCTATTTATGTTCCTCATTGTTAAACTCAAGTTTATTACATTTAGATCCTGCAATTAATTTAATTAACTTTTTTATTTGGTAAGTGATCCTGGAATTAAATTGGTTGTACTGATTGACATCTACGGATTTGTTTGGGGCATGAAGATAGTAGGATCAAAATTGTATGCTAACAGAAATAAGAATGATAAATTCCTGTTTTTGTTCAGTGTTCAGAAACAACTTGGTGAACTTTACTAGTGGTGAATATTGATGCCTCCATACTGTCATTCGAGCACCATTGCAACCAATGCTAGATTTTAGTCGTCATTTTTTAGATCAATGGGTCAATCCTTAAATCTAACTACTGGTAGTGACAGGTAGTTCCTAGATGGCATGAACATTGGACTTCAAACAAGGTATATGACGGAGACATGATCGTGCTCCAAGGTCAAGAGAAGGTATTCCTTTCAAAGTCAAAGGAGGGTGGTGCTGATGTCAACAAGGAGTATACCAAAATAACATTTACACCCACGCAAGCTGATCGTTTCGTCTTGGCATTTAGGAATTGGCTGAGGCGACATGGCAATAGCCAACCTGAGTGGTTTGGCATCACTGACCAACAACCATTGCCATCAACAGTCCTATCAAAACGTCAGGTATAGATCTGCTTCAGATGATGATGGTCCCTATTGCAACTAAACCATGAGGTTCTGACTTTCAAAGCCCTTTGAACATGTTAGCAGTGTGCATGCTGAAACCAACAATTTAAAAAGAGGGCATTGAAAACTAGTTTGTTTTGTGGGATGATGAACTATGAAAATATGGACTGGGATTAGCGTCGCATGTTCGTGTCTGATATGTGTCAGATAAACAGCATGCATCATACGCTATGACACATTGTGCATGCATAGAAGTGTATCCTATTATTCATCTTGTCTTTTCTGTTTCGAGCAGGATACCCTTCAGACATTAGATGCATATGAATGTGCTTTGTAAATGGTAAGAATTAAAGAAAACTATCGGGTTGAAAAGAAGTAAGGGACAACTAAATCAAATCAAGCCTCTCTCTTTTGAATCATCTTTGACATAGAGATGATGCAAGTGAGCGGAGACAAAGGAGGAAAAGAACAAGAGGTAGAAGAATAGGATAAATATGGCCGATAATAAGACTGTCTAGCCAGTTGAAGTCTATAATGGTTGAAACCATCATGGTTCCGAACTTTCCTTTACCTTAGCCCTTTGGTGATTTTGCCGGATTATGTTATTCATAATTCAATCCACCATACAATAATTCTCAAATCTTGCTGTTAATTGTCCTTGATGAATTTTAGAAAGCTCACGGTATTATTTTATTTGAAAATTAGAACACTTACTCCAAGCATGGGGACTTTTCATTCCCACTTGATTGCCAACATATGATATAACACGGAAAGCTTAATTTTTAAGTATCTTCATATGTTTCTTTGAAACATGCTTTTGTTCTTCACATGTCCTTGTCTTATTTTTAGTCATTGATGTGCCAACATGCGTGTGTATGTATCTGCATATATACTTCTTAGTATTGAACTGAGTACTTAAATGGAACCACCAGTTGAGGAGAACAAGCAAAATGGACAGGCTCTGTTCGGAAATAAACTGTGTCCCCAAATGCCCTGCTCAATTTGGGTCTACCACTATGAATATATTGTAAAACCACATCTTAGGAGTGGTTTTGTGGATTTTTGTTTTCTTTATAAGGACATAACCGCGAGACAAAACATAATAAACTCATTTCATGTCGGAAATGATCGATTTCATGTCATTTGGTGCCTACAGCTGTTGTAAAAGCCTGTTATATATAGCTCTAATTCTCTCTAATTGTTTCCAAAATCTGTGCTAATGAGTTGCATTTTTCCATTGCAGATGTTGGATAGATACGAGCAACACACTCTGAAGTGTTCATCTTGTAGAAATGCTTATACAACATTCCAGACATTGCAGAAGCTTTTAATTGGTTCTGCTGTTCTCTTCTCTGCAACAGCTGGAATCCCTGCAAATATGCAATTGCGGATCATTTTGGGTGGTTTGGCAATTGTAACCGCTGCTTTGGCTTATGCTCTCCATGAACTCGAGAAGAATTTTGTGTTTGTTGACTATGTACATGCGGAAATTGAATAACTTACGAGAGAAAATCAGCTTGAGGCTGCCCATTCACGAACGTGTATAGGAATTATAGACTAGAACATCAAGAAAGTTGAGGATTTTACTGTATATTTTGCAAGTTGCACGTTAGATTGTTCGATAAGTATATGCTACTTTCCATACACGTAGGAATTAGAGCTAAGAAATTATGTAATGGATGTTGTGTATTGGTTTTTAGAGCAAATAAAAGTTTTGTTCATCAACCAGATTATTCGACTGGAGCTGTAGTATAAAGTAAACTATTTATGCTTGTAAAATGCCAAAGTTGCTTTCATTGTCCGGTTTAGGTCCGGAAGATCATATGCATGAAAATTGACACTATTCTAAGAACAACTGTTGAGAAGTGGAATGTGAGGAAAAAGAACACTAGGCTTGGTCATCAATCTTAAGATAAATGCAATCGAGAAACCACCGAATCACTGAGACATTTGAAAAGTTACCCTAGGAAATGCCGATGTCTGACAAAATATACATGAAGCAGCCAAATAAACCGTTGAAGATAACGACTGGCAAATCAACAGCCACGCTTTAACAATGGAACAGTAGTCATGGTGACGAGAATTAACTTGAGAAATCAAATCCAAACGGAAATTTTGGATGGAACATGGAACATAAATGGCCAGTATCTAATCCCCTCTATAAGAAAAGAGAACCTCTCAACCTCCAAAGCACTACATTCAGTCATAATGCTAAAACAGCAAAATGACATCATCAGTAAAAGCCTGCATGCATAGAAATGTAGAAAAAAAAGAAGCAGCCCATTCATGAGCTAATGACAGTCCATTGAACCAGAAAAATTTGTGAAAACTGCACAACTGACACAAGGAGCTTAGAAGCTTGAAATTTTCAATCACCAAATAAGGTTCTTAAGCTTGGACCAAGAAAGAAATGGAATGACAAACAGAAAATTTTCCTATTAGAGCAGGAAGAATAGGCTGTCAGCCTGTCACATTTAACGTGCGTGTAAGTTGGCTCATACTGATAGCCAATATCAACCAATCAGAAGGTTTTACATCATCTGGTTTCCGACATTTGAAATGAAAATGGTACCCTGAAGAAAAAGGGCGAACTCAAGTATTCTTAGGTGTTAATAATAAATGACAAAAATTCGTGCAAACTATGCGTATACCAATCCAAAAATGTTTCAAGTCAGCTTCTGCTAACACATCCAAAATCTGGCTATAACATCAGATAAGTCTGACTATATTGTTGACTTCGTGTCTTTAGTAGCTGTGTATAAATGTTCGTAGTATACTGATGGAGACCAGGCATCAAAGGGCTCCAATATAACATGCAAAATCGAAGCTTCATCTCAATCAAAAATCCTCTCGCCAGTTGAAAACAGCAAAAACACAAAAGAACTGAAGATGCAGAGCAACCCAGGGATGAAGAAAACAGCCCTCCAGCTTTCTGGACTTGAGAGATCCAAATGATCAGTTTTAGCAGCTTCGAGAAGTTTTCCAGTGAGGTCAACCCCAATAATCCCAGCCAACGTGCCAGCTGTATTAGAAACTCCCATAACAATGCCAGCATACCTAGGAGCAATATCCATGTGATTGACCGCAAACCCAGCTCTCCCTAAAGCTAAAAAACCGAGAGCCATAGAAGAACAGAACACAGCCCCACCAGATGTTCTAAAGAGGGGAAGTGCCATCAATGCAAAAGAAGCAACAACAAATCCGACTGTGTTTAGGACCTTTCTGGTTTTAGTCACAGACAAGATTCTTCTTGTAATCAAGTGATCAGCAATAACTCCACCAATATTTGAAAACACGAACATGTTGAGATAAGGCATCATTTTTGATGAACCCATTTTTTGAAGGCTAATGTGGAGCCCCAGCTCGAAATACGTGGGAAGCCAGTTCATGAGCACATACAAAGCGTAATGGAAAGTGAAATTATTGACTACAATTGCCCAAACTGGTAAGCTGAGGATTATCCTTTTCCATGGGATTTGGGCGCTTTCTTTTACCTTCTGAAACCCTCCAATTGGTAATGTAGATTCCCCAAATCCAGCAGCTGCTGCTTTGGGATGCTCAGCACGAGGTGGGTCGCTGGCGTATTTGAACCAAAGTAGAGCCCACATGGCTCCCAAAGCTGCTTCAGCAAGAAATACAGATTGGGCACCCTTAAACTTCACTATACTTGGAAGCACAAGCATTCCCATAGCTGCACCTAGATACATTCCAGATGTGGTGAGAGAAACAGACCTTGATCGTTCATGTGGTGGCACCCATTGTGCTAGGACAGTATGTATTGATGGGAAGATGAACCCTTGTGCCACCCCTACTAATAAACGGGCTATTATTAAAACCATGACTCCATTTGGGTCTACCGGTACTAAAGCACAAGTGAGGGACCATAATATAAATGAGAGAAGGAGAACACGCCTTCCACCTATTTTCTGAGCTGCCCATCCACCTGGGACTTGTGAACAGGCATAACCATAGTAGAATGCTGAAAGTATGGTGCCTTTGGTTGATTGGTTAACCTTTGCTGCATCGGCAGCAAAAGTGTATGCAATTGAGAAGCCCACACGTTCTATGTAACATACACAAGTGCAGATGAAGGTTAAGAAGACAATCACATATCGCTTGGGCAAGTTTGTCCACAACATTGTTTATTACTTGTTTTTCGCACCGGAACATAGAAATTCAGTCCAATTTCATGGATGTCTTCTAATGAGCCTGATTTCCACCACTTCAGGTTTCATCATTTTTCAAACCCTGGATAGTAGAAAATTTGTGCCTTCAGAATTCTCCAATGTTTTAGAGGACCTCAATCCTGGAGGAAAATGTTAGAAGCATGCTGATTAATACAATAATAAAGAAGACATTAAAAAAAGCAAACAGGGTCATATAACAAAGCAAATAAACAAAATTCTCTGATGTGAATAACCAGATAGACACCCACCCAGAAATATGACAATCACCATTACTTCCCCAAATAGTAACTTAAATATAAATAGAAAAGCCATAGGACCACAAATTTGTTTAAGAGCATAGATTCCTCTAGGCGACCATGCAGACTCCAAACTAAAGGAAAACAACGGATTACAGATTGCTACAGGCTACAGCTCCTGTTTCTTGAAAAAACAAGTGATGAACCATATGTGTAGGCCATGTTGGTTATCAGTTTACAGAAGGTGCTGTGTGGCTCCAATGTGGCCTTGCCCAGGCCGATTGGAGGAGGAACCACCCAAACAAAATGGTGAATTTCATCTTCCATAATCAAAATATGAATCAAATGAATGAGTCGTCTATCACCAAACTTACATTTACACCAAACTAAACCAAACCGAGTCCTAAGTCCAAATCAATTACGGTGGCCACATAAATCCATTGTCTGCATATGACAAACAAGACTCTAAAAGTACGTTAAGTCATAAAAAATTGCTGAACGATCTGGACGCCATTTTATGACAAAACAGAAGAATCTTAGAACTACATTGAACGCAGAGAGGGCATAAAAAAGGACTCAAAATTGATAAAAGGAACAAAGAGCATTTCCCAATACGAGAATGTGAATGCGGAATGATTAGGGTGGAAAATGTGCGACGTACCTGGATACAGCGAGTGAAGACTAAAGAGAAAACGCAGTGGATCCTTCGACTCTGCAGCAATTTTTCGAGATCCCCAAATTACACCAGAATTTAGAATTTTTTATTTTTTTTCCAACTCTGATTTTGTTTCAGAGAGAGAGAGGAGATGGCAGCACCGCCAGTTGTGAATTGGAATGGAAGAAGAAAGAATTCAGGGGAAAATCCCTAAACCCGAGAAATACGGGGTGGGTGAAGATCGATATGGATTGATCTCCCCCATGAAGGTCAGATCTTGTCAAAGTCAACTGATTTGAATTGATAGAGAACCAACATATAGAGTACTCTTCCGCACTTATTTTATAATCCGTCGTTTTATTTTAACTGAATAAAAAATTAGTTGTAATTTTAAATTTGTATTTTCTCCGTCCCAAATTGTTGGATTTTTTTTTTATTTTGGGATGTCCCAAAATATATGTCTCATTTCTAAAAATATCTATCAAAACAGGATCACTTTCCAGTTTTACCCTTTAAAAGTATTTTTCCTATCTCGATTGGTTTGTCCATTATCTTTTATTTTATATCGGTATTTATGATTTTGAAAACTTTGTATAATAAAACTAATTGATATCTATTAAACAAAATCCATATTGCATGCGTTTCGAGTTTCATATAAAAAATTAGCCCCACAAAATTGGTCACGTTAATATCGACTGGACTTAGGGGCAAAACAGAAAAGGTAATACAAAATATTCACACCCTTAATAAGTTGGATTTCCCAAAAGGGTCTAACAAATTGCGACGGAGGGAGTAATAAATTTTGTATTGATCTTGTTTAATAGATCTCAATTAATTCGACAAGACAATATTTTCAAAACTTACGTAAAACAATGTAAATTACGAGATATAATTAATTGAAAAATAACACAAACTCCCAAAAGGAACCATTAAATTGGGACGGAAGGTATTGTTAAAATTTCATACACCCTCCGAAGTTTTTTCTTGATGGACGCCTCACATATGAAAAATGACTAATAAAAAGGGTGAATTGTTAGGTATATAAGCCATTTTGGGCTCACATACGAGAAATGGCTCATAAAAAAGTTGAATTTTTAGGTATATAAGTCATTTTGGCCTCATTTTATTACGTATTTGGCCAGACAATTGTTGATTGGCGGGGTTGGTGGAATGTAGCAAGGAATCACAAGGGGTTAATTGTTATGTATCATACATGAGGGGTATCCATTATTATGGTAAACCTCAGGGGGTGTCATTGACATTTACCTTTTTGGAAAATTACCAATCTAGATAGTACCCCATCCGTTCCGAATTTGTTATCCATTTACGGGCATGCGTGCCATTTTTCAATTGCTTATATCTTTTAATCTACAATGTTTTTTTACAATTTTGAAACTTTGTTTAATAGAACCCATCGAGAGCTATCAAACTACATCCATATTGAATATATATAGCATTATACATTTAAAAATATAAATAATTTCTTGAGATGCTGTGAATAGTATGAATAGTGTAAGTGGACAAGAAATTTGAGAAGGAGAGAGTAGTTCTTTTTACCATTTTTCTTTTTCTTTTTGAGGTTGACTCAAGATAAAAAGTATGTATAGAAAAGTTCTATTTTCATTTCTATTTCAACGAGACGTTCTATTTAATTTCCGTTTCTATTTCATCAAGACACTAATATTTTCTCATTTTTCTTTCAATTTTTTTTTATCTTTTGTCATATTTTAAGTTTTATAAAGTGTTAGATCAAAAAGCTCTCTTGAATATCTTCTCATTAGTGTACTTACAGAAATTTGATTGAAAACGTGAAAGTGATTGCTGTTTTAGCAAATCAAAAACGAAAAAATTAAATATATATAGATACTCATATCTATTTTGAAGATACATCTCTAAATTCGTAGAATTCCAATTGAATATCTATTTAAAGATCCATCTATTGGAGTCATCTGAATCTCTATTTAATGGAGATTATCTTACGCCATGTAATTTAATGGCTTGGCTATCCACCACGTAAATTGAATATTTATTTAAAGATCTATTGTATACAACTTAATTGGAGTCCTCTGAATCTCTATTTATTGGAGATGCTCTTACGCCATGTAATTAATTTGATGGCTTGGCTATCCACCATGTAAATTGAATATTCCACCAAAGGACACTCTAATTATTCAATGTTCTCAGAGCACAACTACGAAGTGCTCTGGGCTATTCCAGAATTACATATTCTTATGAAGTCCACCATTAAGTATATAGACCGGACTCCACATAAATCTGTGGTGTTGGAATGATCTAGAGGAACCACGTGATTCTGCTCCGAAACTATTGAATAACTACTCTTTGTGGCACCAAATCTATTTGCAGCTACTTTTGTATGGGCAACAGAGGTTTTTCATTTCAAATTGGCAAAAGAGTCGTACTAATTAAACTTGCAAAAAGAAATGCTTGCAAATCAAATGAAGTTACTTAGACATAACAAATGAAGGTAATTAGGCAAAGTTATTTTTAGAACAATGACTATTTTTGATGATTACATTTTGAATACCATTTGATTGCGTTTCTAATTATGCTCAACATCTCCTGTTTGTCGTTAAATTAGGGGTCACCAGGCCTATTTCTATATACGAGGCCACAAATTCTCTTTCCTACGATTAAAAGAACGAAAGATAGATAAAATCACCGTACTTGACCTAAATGTATCATGTATGAGTAGGATTGACTGAGAAATTTGATGCAAATGATGCAAAGTGAGACTGTGAACAAATTGTGATGTTTCAAATTGTAACTCAAACAAAACAGTTTCCTCTTTCAGTCGATATTTCTTGGAATTTTTGAGTATTTTTCTCTCTCCATAGCTACACATGCACACCAAATGTAGTCACCCAAGAATGTCCCAAACTCAAAATCTTCTTCTTGATTTCAATTGCATTTCCTTTTTACCTATCGTAGGCGAATAAACCATCTTGAGGAGTACTACAAAAAAAAACAATGATAATCGTCACCACGTACCATTTGGGTCCCTCTGATCGATGTGCTCAAATAGAAAATCCTTTCTTTTTACCAACTCATAACTTCTTCTGTACTTGGAAATCAATTCTTCCACAAAGGCTCAGGATAACGGACACTGATTTTTTTTTTTCTCAGCAGAAGTATCGTTCATTGTAGTTTGTGAGATTTGAACCCTTTCAAATATATGCGAATATATGATGCCTACCACTTAGCTATCACTCCACTTACATTGGACACAGATTATTAACAAGATAGAAATTAAGACATTAAAGATTACCTGTTTATAAGCTTAAGGAAGTTCGGAAATTTTAATATAGCAGCATTTATAACCTCTACTTTTGTTCCAATTGTAAGGTCGGTTACATGGCGCTGTCCAAAGCCGTTGAAGTGATTTTGACCGTTCTACTCTCTTTTCTAATATCAATTGTTGTTAGAAAGGGTTTCACAAAAGTTATTTTATTTTTTATTTTTTATGGCATTCGATCGCCATTGCACCAGCATGTATGTTTTTGAGGTAGTTCATGGAGTGAAAACTCTAAAAAAATACTCCCCCACAATGATACTTCCGCGAATATTCAACTTATGACCCCCTAACCTCCTAGCTCTAACAATATACCAGTTGTCTCAAATAGAGTTCCACCATCTCTCCCAAAGTCAATCGGTGTTAGTTAATTGAGGTCTTCATTTGACATTTCACCCACAGATACGTTAATTTTGAGAGCGATATTCACATGGAGCGGTATTAATTAGTAGTGTTACATACCCAGAAAGTGAAATCAATGGCTCAGAAGTGAATCTGAGCCACTGATTTCACTTTCTGGATAATATTCTGGGAAAAAATTCTGGGTACTTAGCATTTTCCGGTTTTAGTTGCATCAATTTCCAAGAAATTCTAAGTACGTACCCGGAAGTGACTTCAAACTTTGAGTGTGGATTTGAACTTATTGCATTGTGCATATACCATAAAAACTAACAAATGTGCTAAGCTTCAGCCAGAAAGGTGTTGACAAGATGACCTCAAGAACAACTAGCTAGGATAATCCAAAACAAATACCGCAATGGAAAGTGAAAATCCAAACTGGAGCTAGAATTGAAATTAACCAATTAACCCTAGTGACAATTCTATGTACCACAACAAATCGGATGCAAGGTGAATATTCGAGCACTTGTAGCTGAATATACCATAACAAGCTCTAGGGTCACAATAACTTCTTGAATTAGGATAACCCATCATCAAATTTTTGTTACTCAGGTGTCCGGACGAACTTAAGCACATGCACCTCGACTAGCCTATCACCAAATTGAAAGCTTTGGGTTCCAAATAGTATCTGTACCAATCTTACTAGGACAAACTGTAAGAAAAATTCATTATGGAAAAACTAGCAAATCTTCAAAACCAGGGAATCTATGGTATCAAGGTAGTGTGATATATAAATGTATGGTATTCTTTGGTTTATTAATCTGTGTCCATTTTCATCTTAATTCCAAACCATTTTTCATGAGTAAAATTCAACAAGAAGCACAAATTTCCCTCATGCAATATAACACCTATAGCGGTTATATTATTGTAATTTCAGTGTGGATTTAGCCCTAGCATATTGTGAATTAGTGCTTAATTATTAAGTTTGTAGTTTTGGGTTATAACCCCTTCCCCTTTTTTGTTGGGACGTTTTTGCCCTTACTTTATATACTCTTTCAGCTAAATCTCAGCTTTTGTAATTACCAATCTAAAAAGAAAATACCTATTACTGAAGAACATATATATATATACAAATAAATGAATCCTCAAATTCCCTCCACCCATGTAATAGATTAAGAATGACGAATGGCAAAAAAAAAAAAAATTCCTTACCTAAATAGCTGTAATTAGCATGCAGAAGAGTTTTGGAAATAGAGAAGATGGATTACCATGTACCCCGTTATTAACAAAGAAGAAAATCACTAAACATCAATTCCTGCCCAATTTGACTGAAAATCATAGCTAACTAACATTGAGTCATGGATACAAACACAAAAACACAAACAAGGAAAGAACACATAAATTTTCCCATACAACCCCCTACCTTGTCACCTATTATTCACTCTGATTTGCACCTGATCACGTTGTTGTTGTTGTTGATCAACTTTCCCCATCACCTTGATCCCCGTCGTGGAACCACCACCGACGGGCGGAGCTGCCGGGGTGTGCCCGACGAACAAAGCGCAATGACCCATAAGCTTATCCTTCCTAGAAAAAGTGGTACCACAAGAACACACCCACTTCAAATCCCCACAGTGCTTCTCGTGAGTCCTCAAATCCGAAAGCACCGAAAACTGCTTCCGGTTGCACCTCTTGCACACGTACATCTTCGGACAGTGGCTCCTCTTGTAATGATTCTTCACGCAAATCATCGACTTCAACGGCTGAAACTTCGCGTGCTTTCTGTTCCACCTACAACCTTCGTGCGGGCACGAGTACTTCCTCGGCAACATCATCGTACCGCCGTCCTTATCTCCATCGTCACAACTTGCACTCGTTATATTATTTTTCATTGGGTTGCTCAACGCTGCACTTGACTTGTACTCATCCCCATGAGCCCTCATGTGCATCCTCAAGTTTGCATCGCGCTTGAACCCTTTCCCACAAACTTGGCAATAGTGAGTGTACTTCGCCAATAAATCCGCTGCATCCAACTCTATAATATCGTAGTTCTTCGGTGATCCTTCGTTATTCTCATGACCACTTTTAGTCAACTCCCTCACCCTCCTTCCCGCTTCGTTGACACCGATATTAGTATTGTTGTTGTTGTTGTTCTGGTTTGGATCGCAAGCGTACCAGTGATCGATTGTACTATCACCAGAATTATAGAATCCTTGGCTCGATCTCTCTTCGCGAACCCCGATGTTGGGTTGACTTGAAGTACCGCCGACTCTGTGCAGTGCTGCTGTTGAGTCGGCGGTACTGGTGTTGTTAGCAGGAGTTGAAGAAGACACGGATATCTGTTGACAGGTGAACATGAGGGACGAGGCGGTGACCATGAGTTCTTGGACCAAAGCGCCCATGCTGGCGATGGCGATGGCGGTTGACTTTGTGGTTTGGGGTTGATTTGGGGAGATAAAGATGGAAACTAGTGATTCCACCTGGTGAACTTTTTCTTTGAGGAGGGAGAGGGCGTAGAGGATAGAGGAAGAGTGGTTTTCCCATGTGGAGGTTTGTTCTAGAGAAGCTTGAGGATTAGTATTAACCCCAACTTGTTCTTGGGTGAGATTATCATACATTTGTAAGCCTTGGGAGACAGTACTAGGACTAGGAGGGTAACAAGAATTGGATCCAGAGATCATCTTGGAAAATATATACTTGCTTCACCAAAAGTGAGAATAGATCTTTCCTTTCTTTGTTTACATTTGGTTTTGAATCTCTTCTTGTGAAAAGCTTGCCCTAGAAATCTGTGATCATATATATGAGAGAGAGAGAGAGAGAGAGAGAGAGAGAGAGAGAGAGAGTTTTTAGGTCAACTCAGAAGTTGAACTCATCCCCACTTGGGCCCTCCCTCATATCACACCTCACAATAAGGCAAATATTTTAAGTATAAAGAAAGTGAAATTATTTACTTAATAAGTGCAACACCACACACTCTGAGAGCAAATTTGTTCACCCTCACCTAATGAAGGTAAACAAAACTCTCATCTAATTGGTTGAAATAGTATGAGATCCACGGAATCAAAAAGTCATATTTACCAAAAAGTATATTGATATATACCATGGATTCCATACCACTTTAATCAATCAGAGTGTTCGTTTACCCTCATTAGGTGATGGTAAACAAATTTACAATCACACATTCTGTTGGGACCCACAATTTTTTAAAAAGATTATTGGATTATTTTTGTGTTTATTTACTAATATTTAAGTTTGGGTAATAAATTTTCACTTTTTAAATTACTTTTACTGAGACGAACCAATAATCCATAAAAATCGACGCAAAACTAACAAATGTAATTTTTTTTTGAATAAGGACAAAAAAATAATCCAAGTGGATAATTTTTGCCAAAACACCCCAAGTGTATAAATACCCCAGTAAATATATATATGGTGCCAAATTGATCCGAAACACCACTTGGTTGTGCTCTCGAACTAATGAATAGATCCTCATAAAAAGAAATAGGTTTTTATGAAGTTGGGATATGAATTACACCATCATTTACTTCTACAAATTGTCTACTAGTATAAGTATTATTTTATGAAGTCGGCCTTCACCTTGTTTAACCGATAGGAGTAAACCGAGTAGTATATACATTTATACACGTCATTAACGAAAAATGGAACCATAAAGAAATAATAAATCACTTCATCAACAACACCCTCTGGCCGGTTGGAAATATTATTAATTAGTACTAGCGAGGGTTTACTATGTGTAGGGTTGCAAACGAAACAAGCAGCTCGTGGGTTGGCTCGTTAAAGCCCGGTTTGTTTTGTAATTGAATCGAGTTCATGGTCGAATTTTAGGCTCGTTTAGTAAATAAGCTCGGCTCCTTTGTTTATATAGACTCAGCTGATTTAAAATGGCTTGTTAAATAAATTATCTTTGAGCGAACTGAGCTTGAGCTCAATTAATGTACGATCCCCACGATACTACTTATATGTGATTTTACAGCTGTATTTCAAAATATTTTCCCCTTGATAGAGATGGAAAACCACCAGGGATGACTAATTTGCCTTTCTCCATATTAACTTTTTGCAAAAATTCTCTTAAGTTAATAGAATTCTTATTTTTTCCCATATAAAGAACATGTTGAATCTACAAAAGACTTATTCAATTGATCATGACTTGAGCACTCCCTAAATAGAATACTCCATCTTACTGAGCCAGTTTTTGAGAGACATGTACCCTATTTTAATTTTACCCTTTTACTGTTTTACATTTGTCCACATTTGAATAATTTTTTTTAAGGGGATATCTGAGTATAATTTGATTATATATATATATATATATATATATATTAGTCATCCTGTTTGGAAAACTTATTAATGTTATCATTTTAATGGGTTTGAATCATTATGTTTTCATCCTAAAAATACACGGAAGACCCATTATACCCTTAGTAGTTAATTAAAATTATTAAATTAATTAACAGATATGTTGATATGTATAGATAGGGTATATATATTTCCTAATTTGCAGGCTACAGGTTTGATATTCCCTTAATTTAAGGGATTGGATATCACTTTCATGGATTTTACCATATTTGAGTTTTCGTTTTGAATTTTGAGGGGTTCACGGAAGATCAATTTTTTCCTAATATAGTAACTTATTCCAATCTTCTTCTGCTCGTTAAGTGGGAACCAATCCAAGCATCGTTGTTTTTCTCAACAGTTGGTGTGTTTGTGAAAAGTATTCCTTTGAAACATATTGTCTTCATTTCAAGAGGGATTTTCTAATCTCTTGGAGAAACCATGTATTCAACATCTCCATCTCCATTAATTCTCATCACTGCCATCCAAACGTCCCGTCAATCGACGGAAAAACCCAACTAAGTAAAACCTCATCACTAGAGGTCTCTTCGAAATCCAAATGCACTGTCACGCGAGGTCTTTTTGAAATCGATCGATCTCGATGATGATGAAAAAACTCAACAAGTAACCCTTCAAGAGAACGAACACGACGACACCACAATCGATCTGTACGGCGACAGTAAAAGTGAAAACGGCTGTGGTTTGTGAACTCGTTGGGTTCGTTCACTTTACTGCGATGTATTTTGTTGTGAGTTTCTAGGATCCGAACATTTTATTTCATTTTTGTTGTGAGTTTTTTGTCAAAACTTTCATGGGTAATCTACATAAATTAATCATGAGCTTTCTACACAAGATTCATGATAATTTTTTTTATCATGTTAGGTTTTGTCACATATGAGATTTCATGGTGAATTGTTTTTTCCTTATTCAATCGTGGTTATTTTTTTTTAATTCAATACCGGTGTTCTTGTTCAATACAGTAAAAGTGGTAAATCAATAAACCATATTCACTATATGAAATAATCATTTTTTAAAGGACATATGAATTGGTTTATTGATTTACCATATTTTGTGATTTGATGCAGTAAAAGATGGTTCATTGTTTTACTACTTCGGTACTTTGGTGATTTACCTAATCAAATGTGTTGATTCACGGTAATTTTACCATGAATCTGGGCTTAAATTTTGTTGTGAGATTTTACATGAGGGAATATTAGGGGAGAGAAAAAATTAAAAGATTAGGAAAGAAGAAAATTTGAAAGATGGGAGAGAGAGACTAGAGATAAATTAGGAAAGATTTGGATAAAGAAATATTTAGAAAATTAGGAGAGAGAAAAATGTGGTTTGGGGTTTATTTAAATTTGAGGATGCCAAGTTAATTATTCAAACAAACTAGGATGGAGACATAAATAAGTTCCCCAAACAGGATGACTATTTAACTCCCTCTTCAATTAACAAACATTTCACCTAAAAAATCAACACTTTGTCTTCACCTAAACTTTTTGAGGTAACATCTGATTAAATTGTTTCTTGCAGTAAACCACTTATGTAGATTTAGTTGTAAGAAAAATGTACTCCTGGTTGCTAGCAACTCTTGTGAAGCATGTTGGGGTTTCGTCTTTTAATTGGCCGATTAGGTTCCCAATAATTAGTCGAGGTGCAGTAAGCTGATTGGATACCTGAGATATGAAAAAATAAGGTATAAGAAAAATTTCATGAAAATACTCATACTTAGAAGTTTGCAAGACGTGAAAATTAATTAGTATCGGCATTACAGACGTGGTATTATATGAATTTTGGGTAATATTTCTTTTAAAATTAGATAAAATCTTGCATATAAGAAATCCCAGTAGATTTATTACGTCAATCCCCCAGTTCCTCACGCATGAGTTGAAATAGTCAACGGGGAGCAACTCCTTTTCATTAGGAAAAATTATTCAGTGTCTCGGGTACCGTGAGATAAGCTACGTAGTGCTCGGGATCAATTATTTCATGGTCTTGGGGAACAGTCATGTGGTGTCTCAACAACACCACGTGGCGGTGCCTCAAGACCATGAAATAAATTATAACTACTGGGTCCTCCGGACTCTCTTTGATCTCTACCACACATGCCTTAATGTAAGTTCAAGACTAAACGTATAATACGACATTTATGGACGTTGAAAAGTAACACGAAATACCACACGGCATTGCCCAATGACAGTGAATTCTCTGTCCTTTGATTAGAATCACGAGTTGTTGGACCCTCAAAATCCTAGTTAGGAAAAATCAAAGCAGCAGATGTAAATATGTTGGCAGCGCATGTCATCACGTGCCCTTCTGCGTCACGGTCAATCGGCATGCGCGGTTAGACGAGTTCGGACTGCTCTTCACTTCCGGTATGAACGGCAGCATCCACGTTACGACCAATTTTTAACGGTCCATGCCAGTTCCGTCCAGCTTTGAATACTTGTGTGCTCATCTAGGGCTTAAAATACTGTTAATTACGAATATTGATATCGTGAATCAAGTTGAGAAGATTAATCGTGTAAAATATCAGCTTGACGGGATGCCATTATATTCTTAAATTTAATACTACCACGGAATTGACTTGAAAATATCAGCTTGACGGAATGCCATTATATTCTTAAATTTAATACTACCACGGAATTGACTTGAAACAACATTGAGATAAGTTCCCGCAATTACAGAGACAAAGGAAGGATTTACTTGAAGGGAGTATCGAAACTTATAACCTCCAATTCCATGAATATATTGATATATTATCGAATTCTCATGTTTTGCTTGCCCATATTTTGTAATTGCAAGCACGGTATTTATATTAAAACCGTTCCCCTGATGGAAAAGGAATGGTAGAGGATGAACGTGCATCATGGGACATGTAAATTACTGAAATAAAAATAAGTTTTTATGCAGTACATAATTTACCTTTTTAAAATTATGATAGATAATTTAATTTTTAATTTGTGTGGTGCCGATATAATATTAAACATGTATTTTAAGCAAAAAATATATATAGGTGATTGTATTGATGATGGGAGCGGCCTTGGCACCCCACCCACAAGGCTACATCCGTCAAGAAGTTGGATTTAGTGGGGCGCGGCTCATGCGTACGCTCAATATTGACACTTTGACAGAACCTGTTAGAGGACCGATTCTAATTCTGATCATCGAAGGAGCCGAGGAAGTCTTAAGACCTTTTTTTCTTTTTCTTTTTTTCTTTCAAACTCGCAATTAAGGAATATACCATCGTCCAACAGCCAATGGGATTAAAAACTTAAATGTCGGGGTGTCACGTTTTTCTAACACATGCCAGATTATTTTAAATGTTAAATATTCCTAATTCATAGAAGCATGGTAAAGAAGCTTAGATTAGAAAAATGAAAGTAAACTAACGTTAATATCTTAGTGACAACTATTCATTAAACAAATTTTAATCAGCAATTTATTATGGCCTCAACCGTAGTTTAGTACTAAGTTTTTTCTTTTTTTTTGCCATTCGATATACATCAGTGGGGGTTAGCGGGAGAGTTAATGAGTTAGTTCAGAGGGGGTCTAGAAGCCATCCATAGGTCTAAACCCCAGACGCTTCTGCGGAGGCTCGAACCCTAATTTCTTTTGTTGGATAACCAAGAAATAACTGCCGGGCTACAAGCCCTTCGTTTAGTACTAAGTTAAAAAAGGTTTGTTTGAGTTGTTTAAACGTATGTGATCACTTGGACTACATCATTCTACAACTTGGCGTTTTGTTATGGTTGTAGACTGCTGGAAGAGGCCTGTCATTACCAGTATTAACCAATTACAAATTTAGTTAACCACAATATTTGAGTCAAACATATGGTGGGGCCCTACCACAATTTTAGGAATGCTCGAAATTGCAGAAGCCACAATTTGTCTATGGATAATCGCGTGTCCGCATCAGTTTAGACGCAATTTAATTTAATTTGAAATTTTGCAATTCACGACTGGACGCACCTCCCGTAAATTTAACAATTTTTTTTTGTTAATGTTGAGAGTTGAACCTGCATTTGATTCCTGATCTAATTATATATTAAGAGCTTCCAAGTTCAACGATTTACTGAAAAAATGTTATCTATAAATTTTATATTCGATTTCAACAACATAGCTAGCTGCTACGATTGCGTAGAGGCAGTGGTTACCGACTTACTTTATTTATTATTTCTGGTTTCAATTGTTAGATGGTATGGACCTAATTTTATTATTAATCTCTTCTCAATTCTCATGCTCATAATTAAATTTATTTATTATTAATCTCTTCTCATGCTCATAATTAACAAGATATAAACCATTGTGCTTCCTTCTTTTAATTCAAAATCTAATTTAGTTCCACGCCACTCCCAGTACAAGATGATACATCAATTAATCCCCTCATGATCGATGATGCTCCCTTCCCTTAATCATAAAATTAATTGAACTTACTTTTCAAGTATATTTGGTTGCATCATTTAATTATCTATCTATTCTATACCAACTCTACTTTCAGTGATAATCACATGACAACAAATGCTGAATTTCCACTAAAAATACTATTTTCCTACAGTATTCAAAAGTGGGCGTCGTTTCCGTTAAATGGTATTTTTGTGATGTATGTGAGGAAATTGACTTGTGAAAAAATATTATCGAAAATATCAAAAATACCATAATGAGAACTCAGCCTAAGGACCTCAAAAAGTTTTTATCATGATTTGAGATTTGACTCCCATTTACATCCTATCAATAATTGTTTTAGGTAAGTTCATTCGTGACTTCGTCTCAATTTCCCTCCCCAAGTAGACAATGGAATTGGTCTCTCATCAGTTGGTCTTGGGACCGGGTAGTAGGGAGTTGTAAAAAAGGCTTTGTGCTCTATTTGAGGCCAAAATGAAGGCCCATATCAATCTGTGATGAAAGAGTTTCCTTAGTTGTCCCCTATTTGGACGTGTATCATATGCATCCCTATAAAACTTATGAGACACGCCAAAATGTTATGAATCATAGAAAATGTTACAAATTACATTGCTGAAAAGTTACGAAGCACTAAAAAATGGTAGGATTGCCAATGAGGTGGTACAATATGAACCATACAATAGAAGTATATGGTACATGTTTTTAATGAATGTGTATTATAGTCATTCCCTTTACACACAACCATAATCTTTATTCCATGATAAAAAAATTGTAAACGAGCCACAATATTAATTTCTACTTCAATTTTTTTTAATCAACGACTATTCTATTTAAGTTCCTCTCCATTTTAGACCAAAATTAGGATATTTATTTTATGATCATGTTGCCTTAGCGAGGGCTAAGATGAGATTAAATAAGTGAAATAGGGAGCATATCCACTAGGGATGACAACAAGGCGTGTATGAACATTTTGATCTACCCCTACCCTAAATTGGCAAGCTCTCCTGCCTCGCCCCTAACCCGATCAGGTAATGAAAATCCACCAACATACCCTACAATGTCGGGGACTGGGTTTACCCTACCCTCCCTCCCTCTCTCTCTCTCTCTCTCTCTCTCTCCCCCTCTCTCTCTCTCTCACACAAGTGTCTTACATATTTGATCTTGGGCAACCATCATTCATAAGCACATGCCTACTTGAATCATCATAAGCTATTGCCAACAACAAAAAATAGAAGAAATATGATCTAAGTTTTCCAAAATCTAAAATGAAAGATTTTATTTTTATATAATGTGTTACTTTCTAAATTAAATGAAAATATAAGGGTTACAATGTTATTTCATATGTATACATATATAGATATTGGGGCAGGTTCGAGGCGGGTTTTAGGGTGAGGTACTACTACCCCTCACCCTACCCTAATCCGGTTGGGGTTTTATTTCCCCCTAACTCTACCTATTACCCAAAAAATTGGAAAAAATCTCTTTCCATTAGGGGAGGGGCAGGGTGGGCAATGACGGAGACACTAAAAGACAAATGAGGTCACTTGACCCCACTGCCTTCCATGCAAATTTCATTAGAAATAGATATAGTTTTCATTGAGTTTTTGCTTAGTTGACCCGACTTTAGACTCATTTACTTGCCGCAGCCTATTTAAAAGGTTTGAAACTTAGAAAAATAAAGGGGCAAAATAGAAACTCCCTAGTTTTTTTCCCCCAAATCCCCAAAATAAAAAGGCAAAGTATGAAAAGTCGTTGGGGTCAATTGTAAATCAAAGCTACATTTAGTTATAAATAGATACCTACTTTTTTATTTTAATCAATTGTTTCTTTCTAGCAAATCGAAGAAGTGGATTGCTGGTAGTTCAAAAAATTTTACCCCACTTATCAAAAATTCTAGCTCCGCTCCGGGGTTGGGTATGATTGCCGTCCCTAATATCCACACATCCATGAAGCTTGTATGAAACCAGATGTGAGATTCTTGAGAATGAATTTTTGTAAAATTTGTCTCCGAAACTCTGGTTAGGCGCTTGAGTAGCACTTATCCAAGATTTATATGGTGTAAGAATGTGACATTACCTAATTCAAGGAGTATAAAGTAATTTCGAAATAGGATGTCTCGGACAAATTATCCCAGGATAACCCATATTCATTGGTCATTGTGGTCGGATCGATTCTATTCGTAAAACAACACAACCTGTGGCTGTTGAGTAGCCTTTTCGCCTAAATTCTTGTTTTCTATTAATTTTTACTAAGTTAAAATCAATTTTTTTGGCTGAGCGAAATCAGGAAAATATGAAAAGATAAACAAAAAATGGAAAAGAGTTAACGTAAAAAGTTTGGAAAATATTTTTAGCGTTGTATTATATGAATTTTGTTAACTTTGTTATACGTTTTTAATTGAACTGTGTGTTCAATAATTTTTGCTAACATTTGTACTTGTTCATATATTTGCAGACTTCATTGTGAATGGGTTTGTGTGGCTGTGCTAGATGATGCTGAAGGAAGGAAGATGTGATGGACTTGGGAAGGAAAGGAGTACAGAGTACACTGTCAGGTTTTAAATTTTGGTATCGGGATACGTAACGGTATCAGTGAGACGGCCAAATATCGGCCGATATCTGCCTGTATCGGACCGTTATCAGTCAAATATCCGTATCGGTCCCTTAAAAAGCGCTACGTATCGGCCGATACATCGCATATCAGCCGATATTTAAATACTACTGGATGTCAAAACTGGGTATTACAAGCTAGGCTACAAGGGCAAACCCCCTGGACTTGGTTTTTTACTGCTGCTTTTTTGGTATCCTTCAAATTGATCTCCAAGCCATAGTTGCTAAACACATACGTATTTTAAGGTTCGTATGTCTCTTTCAAAAAACTATATATCTTCCACCTGTATCCTGTTGTGACAGGCCACGAAGTAAGAGAAAACAAACCAACAAGCGAAAATCAAAGACACAAAGATTTACGTGGTTCCCCCCAAAGCACGAAGCTCTAAAGGTACGTCCACAGGCGAAGAGTGATAGAGGATTCACTATGAACGGGAGAGAATACAAAGAGCCGGCTATACCCGTAACTCCAATTGAAACACCCAAAAGATATC
>JAXBDA010002025.1:0-47134 GCA_036023075.1 Gaultheria prostrata | reverse complement strand
GAGAAAGACAGATCGTTATCTGCCTTTACCAAGGAGAGACACAAAAGACATAAAGAAGCTCTGATACCATGTAAATTAAGGTTAAACAGGTAGACTAAGACCAGAATTAGGAAATGAAAGAGGGTCTTGACCCCAAACTCTATTTAGATCAATATATATACAAGTGGTTGGAAAGCCCTAGAACAAACACTAAATAACATCTTAAATACACACAGATATTAGGTACTGACATCTTAAATATATACAGCTAATAGTTGGAAAAGAGAAACAGCTAATAAATACTACATGTCTAGCACATGTCTGTTGAGATTCCCACTAACTCTCTACAGCTCAATATTCCATCCATCCTTTTTTTCACTTCCGGGTCTATGTTCACTTCGTTCGCCCTTAATTTATTGGAAAACCCTGATACCGAATACCCATTTCAGTCCATTCATCATCATGAGTTTGAAAAAGCAAATTTCCAAGCCATGTTTGAGTTTTCTGCAAACGGAGTGAAAGACAAAGACCTTTTTCTTGAATCAATCATGCTCTCTCGCGATGTCATTTTAATCAAAACTTCTAGAGAGTTTGAGGGAAAGTATATCAATTATCTCTCAATGTTAGCCAAGAAAATTATTCAACCGGTCGGTCCCTTGGTTCAAGAAATAGTGGATAGAGATGAAGATATTGAAGTCATGCAATTTCTTGAGAAGAAAAATGAGTCCTCTGTAGTGTTTGTTTCCTTTGGCACTGCGTTTTTTCTATCCAATGAAGATAGAGAAGAGAGAGCTCATGGACTAGAGCTTAGCAAGGTTAATTTCATATGGGTCGTTAGGTTTCCGGTGGGGGAGAAAACTAGTGTTGAAGAGGCACTGCCTGAGGGTTTTCTAGATAGAGTTGGAGATTTAGGAATGGTCGGGGAAGGGTGGGCCCCACAGGCAAAAATTCTAATGCATTCGAGCACCGGTGGTTTTGTGAGTCATTGTGGATGGAATTCTGTTCTTGAAAGTATAAAATTTGGTGTTCCGATTATAGCCATGCCCTGCATCTTGACCAGCCATTGAATGCTAGGCTAGTTGAGGATGTTGGTGTGGGTATGGAGGTGAAGAGAGATGACAGTGGTAGGCTTGATAGAAAGGAGATAGCAAGAGTTATAACAAGGATAGTAGTGGAGAAAAATGGAAAGGAAGTTAGAAATAAGGCAAGGGAATTGAGTGAGAAGATCACAGTGAAGGAAGTTGATGAGATAGATGAGGTGGTGGAGGTGGTGCTTCAACTTTGCGGAAAGAGAAAATAGTTTTTTTTTTTTCATCATTGGGAAGAGAAAATAGTTGTTTGTGTGCGTTTGTTGTATTGCTTCTCTTGAAATTTAATGTCTTTTATCTTTAGACTAGCGGTTTGTCACGTGCAAACGATACAAATTTTTTGACATTATGTTTTATGGAGCAAGTTGAGTAGGATCAAAGTTATGTAGTTGTAGCACTTTTATCAACATCCCCAAATGTCACATGGAACCAAATCGAATACAAACTACAATTTCATCCTCGGTCCGACTTGGTGTTCCTAGATTTTAAGCTTCTATTTTATGAAGGTCATTGGATGATCGAGCATTTTCTTTGCCAGAGAAATAGGCGGTATAGCTTGGTAACGCTCCTATAATATAGACGCGAAGAATTCGCAGTGAGGATATTTGCAAAATGGAAAATGAGGTGCTTCAAACAAGGAATTTTATACAGGTAGTTTAAGAAGTTGGTGATGTTTGGGTTACAAAGAGGCTTGGAAAAAGGTACAATCCTTTTCGCCCTCCAAATTTGCCTCGAAGTTACCTTGAGCTAAAGGCATCGTAGCTAGGCTTCCCAAAGTACACACTACGAAACTATTCCTATTTGTAAAACTAATGCAGAATGGGCAATTGTCAAGTGTACAATACAAAACAAAACTAACGCAAATTTGCTATATTTTGGCATTAGAAGTCAGAATCTAGACATGTCAGATCTTCAATATGCCCTTACGAAGGCGAGATTCTTTATAGAAAATATTTTAATGTAACTCTTTCTTTCTTGTTATGATTCCAAATTCTTGAGGATTTTAGTTATCGTTGAAATGCCACGTTTACTTCTCTAATGTAGCAAAAAAAAAAAAAAAAACTCGCCAGTTTTGGTTCTCGAGAATATAGAGGCAATCTTTCCTGGACCTATTTTGGCAAATAACCGGTAGAGATAGAAGTTTTCAACATGTCCTTGCTCATTTACATTACTAAACAAAGGCAGTGAGTCAATTAAAAAAGGAACATGTCCTGAGATTAATGGCATTAAGAAACAAAGGAAAAACAACAATAACAGAACCCATCTGATCCCCAATCATTGGGGGTATGGGCGGGGATGATTGGAGATAGACCTAACCTTTGGCAATGTGACTTGAAAGAAAGAACTTTTGACATGGTTTATGGATCAAATCATGTCAGTGTAGAGGACTCCCAATTTGTTCAGGGATCCTCTTCCACCACGACGTGGCCTGGTGAAGTCCCAAGTTTACTGAAATTTGACACATGAAATGTTATCCAGAAGGTGGAAAAAATGCAAGCACACAACTAATAACTTACCCAAACAAATCAAATTCTACATCATTTGGGATTGAAAGAATGAGCAGGACTCGTCTGTTATCCTACTAAGGGATCCAATTTCCCCACTGGAACTTTACCATCCCTGTATCCCTCAGCCAACACTGACAAAGGTCTTAAGCTCCCCCTGTATTATAAACACACTATTTACTAGTTCTCCATCCCACATCGAACGAACACTAACAAGGTCTTAATCTGCCAACGCCGATGGAAATTATGGAAGAAGCAAATGTGCCAGGATTTTGATAGTTTGTGAGATGTGGTAACCCTCCACTTTTGAACTATGGGATGCTTCTGTTTTCTTGTGGAGAAACAGAGTGTACAATCAAAATTAGAAGTCCCATAGCACCCATGGGCATGGCTTTCAAATGACCCATATGATTACAATGAGGAGTCTTGTGCTAATTTTCCTTTGTGCTTGGATCCTTCAAGAGTTAAAATTACTAAGACAAGTCAAGTCTATTGATGATTTTGCGCTTTGTGATTGTGAGCCATGCGCATGTTCCCACCAAGTTGTCTGAAACCAAATCTACGATGGATCCGGGGAACCTGTCAGTGACCCAAAAGCTACATAGAATCCTGAGCATCCAAACGTTGGTTCTTATCATGTAATATATGTAGTTTTGTCTAGCTTATGGGCAGGTGTGGTTCTACCTTAGTTATACCCCTATATATCATGATTGACATGTTTGCCACGGGTCATCTTCTTTTTTGTTTAGGTCTAGAATAGCAGAAGATTTGGTTTCTTTCTGTAATCATTTCAATATGCATGGCTTAAGTTTATGTACTTTTTTTTCCAGAAAACAAGAGAAACAGCCCATGCAATTCGAAAGTTGCCTCTGGTCAAGGCCAAAAGGTACTTGGAGGGCGTTCTAGCCCACAAACAAGCCATTCCATTCACTTGCTTCTGTTGTGGAGTTGGGCGAACTGCTCAGGCAAAGAACCGCCATTCAAATGGACAAGGACGTTGGCCTGTTAAATCTGCAGGATTTATTCTGGATTTACTTGAGAATGCCGAGAGCAATGCGTATGTGTAGTAAAACTCACACTCTCTCTCTCTCTCTGGTTTGAAATTTGCTTACGACGATCATGTATGTTGCTGATGTGTTTTATTTTATGTTCAGGTGAAAGGCTTGGATGTTGATGCACTATATATTTCTCACATCCAAGTGAACCAAGCCCAGAAGCAGAGCGCCGCACATACCGTGCTCATGAAAGAATCAACCGTAAGTAACTGAATCTTATATTTCATTTTGCAGCCTGAGATGCAAGTGGCTTCAAGTACCAAGAAGAGCCGAGGTCTATGCAGTGGCGCTTCTTCTTGAATGACATGAGTAATAGCCTCCTAGATTCAGATTGTTTGTGGGATATCTTCATCTCTTGTCCTGTGTTGTCCAAAACTTTTCCTTCTGTTGGGTTTGCTATTTTCAGAAAGATGATTGTTTTCGTTTTGTTTAAATTATCCGGCTAAATGCTCTCTCTCTCTCTCTCTCTCTCTCTCTCTCTCTCTCTCTCTCTCTCTCTCTCTCTCTCTCTCTCTCTCTCTCTCTCACACACACACACACACACACACAAACACATTTGTTAAAAAATGATCTATGGATACTGCTCTGATACACAACGTTTTACCATGAGCATGATGCGAGAAATTTCTCCCAGTATTCACCAAAAAAATCTCACATTATGCATATGAAACTCTTTTTTTTGGCACCAACATGAAGGAACTTAATCAGTTAAAAAAAACATGAAGGAACTTAATGACTTTTGTAGTGCCGATTGAAAAAATAAAGTTATTGACTTTTCTCTGAGCATACTGCAATTTAACTCCATCAAACCAGCAAAGACTACAGAAATCCTGTGTGGCACTGCTTTGCTTCTTAATGTTACAGATCAACTCTGAAGATTTTTTCCATTGGTCTCTAATCTCCGACACTCCAGAACACATTACTTGTATAAGAACATCAGATGCATCAAAGTATACATCTATATAAGATGATTCGAGTAACAAGTTTTTGAAGAATCGCACGAGCAAATTGTCCTCGTAAGAACCACAATTGAGAACAAAAACATCGGAAGGCTCGGCATCCAAGCTTTTATTGCACTGATGTACAATTTTCAAGGCTGTACAGCTTCGAGAAGTTTCTCATACACCTGCCTAGCAGACAAATCCTCCACCTGGTTTATAAATCAAATTTCAGCAAATTATGCCCAGAAAAGTTCCGTATGCAGATTAACATTATTCATATCAAGGAGAAACAACAAAAGAAAATGACATAGTATGAACAAAATAATTAAAAGAGGAAGAATATAACAAAAATGGTCCTTAAGGACAGAGATGAGACTAGTTCGACACTTCTGCATAGATGGTCCAATAAATGCCATATTACAATTACCCTGCGCTTAATTCAGAAAATGGAATCTACTGCATACGCTTTTAATCCTAAAAAGGCGACTCACTCCCTGGCATCCCTCTCTTCAGATTATAATCCTAGTGGTCATCCTCGACCAGATCGAAATCCAGAAAAGAGTCCCACGACAAGCAGGCATATGACCACTGGTTTTCGTATAGATAAAAGGGAGGTATTTTATGACTGGAGTAAGGGCATGATATTGTAGCCCTAACATAGTCAAGAGCAAGAAACTCATGGTGTATCAATAGCTGTAGTTGAGTAGGTTATGAGAATCACGAACTGCACTTCCCAGCAACAGGAAAAAAGAAAACAAAACTCAAAATGTAAACACAGGATGGAGACACAGATTCAGTTATCGACAGTGACTTGACTCACCACTAGGAGCTTTGATTTGTTATTCCAACCTCTCTGAAGGGTCATCTGGCTCAGTCTCAAATCCAAAACCTGCATGGAATAAGTAAATAGGCTAAGCTCAACAACTTAAGTCAAAATTCAGGAGTGTCAGACTCGGGCTTGTTAGATTAAGATTTAAGCATCGAGCTTACTTTGCCCATTAATTCTAGAAGTTCATTATTAGCTTCCCCACGGGCTGCAGGTGCGGCTACAGTCACTCGAACATCATCAGCATTCACTCCTGTATGAACACGAATGCAAACATGAGATTCTATGGTTAATGATAATACTATATGCGCTTGTGTTGTTAGTTTTGGTATTAACAGCCAATCGTGAAGACAGTGTTCTATAGTTATGAAATGCAGACACTCTTCTTGCCATGGATTTGTTAAATCAGGAGAAGGCCCAACTCTTGGTGCATGGCGAATGAAGAACACAGCAGTCAATCTAGTGATCCCTGGATCCCCTCTTTCGAAAATTTAAGTTTGAAGGTCACTGTTATTTTTCATTTTCACAAGCCCTGGTGATTCCAATTAAGTAATTAGGTCAAGTTCTGTGAATTTGAAGAAATACTGAGCCAGTTGAAACACAATTTTGAGAAGGATAACACAAAATGGCAATGTTGAAATATAGTAGCTTTTGCTTCAGCAGACTATGATTTGGAAAGCACCGGGAAATTTTCCATTCTTATCAAATTAAATAAGAGAAATAAATTTGGAGGCCGCATGCAAATTTTATCATCAAATTATAAACCACAGATTTTCCCATTAATAGAAACAGGAAACACAACTCACCCGTCAAAACAACATTTAGAAATCAGAAGATGAATTTAAGAATCAGCTTACTTGTGACTGCTGACCGTTGTGCACGATCTTCCACTTCTATTGCCACCTGAACAAGTCCTCCTTCTAACTGTGATATGCATGGGGGCACAGGGGCATCCTAGAACACAATAAGCAATACCAGAACATAAAGGTCCTAACGTGAATTTATGATGTTCAGGAATAAGGAAAACCAGAGTAGTATAAATCAAATACCGTGACAAAAGTCAGAACAATGAAAGCACCGGAAACTAAACAAGCCCATAACAAGTCATAGAAAGTAGTGACATAAATTATGAGACCTCACGCTGATAGACATATGGACGATGAAATACTCTACGTCACTGTATTCATTACCTGAGGGTTAGTTTCTGCAGCGACTGTACTAAGTGCACCATCAATAACATATATGAAGGAAGCAAATTCCAAATCTTCTTCCGAGCGATAGCAAACAAACAGTCCACATCCCATGCAGTTCATACGGAATTGCTTCTCCAATTTCCCTTCCCCACTGGATCAGAAGGATAGTTGTTAATAAGAAGCATAATGCGAATACTCTTATTCCAGATTAAAATACAGATATATACATAGAAAAAGCAAAAACATATAAGCATTCAGCCCAAAAATATGCAAAAAAAATGCGGCACAAGTAAGATTGATCAGTAATAATCCAGGAGAGATCCCTACATTTTGCTCCCAGTTCAGACAATCCTACATCTTAATGCCATCCTTCATCAAATCCAACTCTCTAAGCTCAAGATCTTGGGCATGGAATAAAAGGTAATCCCAACTCTAGACTCGGGACACCTTTGCCTTACGCTGTGTCATTATCATGCAACTAAAAAGGTAACTTGTATGCAATGATCTTATACTAACACAAACGCCAATTTGGCCAGATTTTCATGCGGCCAATGGAAATGGCTTATGGTGCCCGTACCCCTGCACGTAACCGCAAACAAACAGTGGATCGACAGATTACTGCAATGTCTTAAGGTCCATCACAAAAATCAACGTTAAAAATTGCAAGTTAGTTCCACTTACAAGTTTTAGATGTTCACTTCCAAGCTATCGACTGTAATCCAAATCATATGAAGAAATATTACCTTCTACTACAGATAGAACAATGAAACAAAATACTACTCTACAGGTCAGGCTTTACATGAGACATGCTACCCGGCTACAACACCGAAAAACAGTGGTAGAACTATGAAGTTACATCTCCATGCATTTTAGGATAACACTAAATTTTATACCCCTCCCCATGGCAATTAGAGAAAACTTAAGCAAGAAAAAGAGATTTGGAGATCCACTCGTTTTCTAATTTCCTCTAAAGTTTTTGATATCTCAAACAGTATAAAAAAGTGATCCTGAAACTACAAAGTAATGCACATCATGGAGACAAACTAGGAGATCAAGAAGAAATTACCGCTTAAGGAGAACTTTTCCTGCCTCATTTATATTGA
Source organism: Gaultheria prostrata (assembly GCA_036023075.1). Taxonomy (NCBI): domain Eukaryota; kingdom Viridiplantae; phylum Streptophyta; class Magnoliopsida; order Ericales; family Ericaceae; genus Gaultheria; species Gaultheria prostrata. The sequence goes on along the minus strand of JAXBDA010002025.1, from coordinate 39,444 downwards.
GTCTTGCAAGATGCTTCTTCTTGTCCAACACATATGCTTTGTCAGTTTTCCTCTTGGGCATTTTCTGCAACTGGGTGTCTTACAAAACATATACTTTAGCAGGCGGAAAGGGCCACAACATTGGAACACAAGAAATAAGAATAACAAAAGATGACCCTATAGATTCCTTTCGTAAAGGTGCAATCTATCGCACTTGAAGAACCTGCTGATATGTGCAAAACTTCAACTACTTATTGATAGCAAAAGAAATGGCTCATAGTAGAGCCAGGCTCGATTTTGACCCAATGAATACAGGTGCCGGGACATTGCAAAAATTCAAGAGGCTTGAATATCCTTAGCTTGAGCTTTTGCTCACGTAATTCTCGACTGACTAGATTCTATACTTGTGTTTCCTTTTTATTCGCTCGACATTCCTCTAATTTCTCTAGTTATCCTCATCTTTTGATTCTGGTTGTTTTTTCACTTCTCATAAATGTTAGTGTATAACATTTAAAAAATCACAACAAACAAAATTTTTCCAATAATTGATAATGAAGCAATTGGCACACACAGCTACCGGTTGACAAGACCAGCACCGGTCACGGGTACAAGCAGGGCCATGGCGATCCAAACATCAATATAACGTCCTTCCCCTCATCTATTTCTTGGTATAAACCATGAAATCCAGCATATTGCCCCCTCAAAATCTTGATAACTTTACTTTGCCTCCTAATTATTCGATTTCTTATTTCACCACAATCTCCCCAAAGTCATTTTCCATTTGGCGCCCTCCTCGCAAAATTACTGAGTCGGCCACTGGAACGAGTATAACAATCAAATTTCTAATGTAGATAGATGCACACAAAATATGAAAATACAATTAATCAATCATACAAGTAGGTCAAGCAGAGAGCGAGAGAGAGAGAAGAAGAAGAAGAAATTGCCAACCAGTGATGAGGACATGAGACCCGCAGTGCTTGCAGTAATAGACGAAGAGATCGGAATCGGGACCTTCAGGTGCCGCGTCTTCGCTCGAGTATGTGTGCGTCGTCCTCTTCGGCATCCTCTCTCTCTCTCTCTCTCTCTTGGCCGAGGATTGTTTGAACTCACCAACTCTCCCGACTCTCACTCATGCATATCGAACGGCCAAAAAAAAAAAAAAAAAAAACCTCGGCTGTTCAAAATTAATCTATTTTGAACTCGAGTCAAGTCCAAATAATTAAAAATACTTTTTTGGTATTTTTGCACTGATATTATGATGGACAATAATATATTCCCTCCGCCTCAAATTATTAATCCGGTCCGTAAAACGAGGACTTGAAAATAGTACAAAATTGATCGAGATCGACTTATTTATTAAGGTGTAGTAAATTTGTAGTAGAAACCCTCTAAGTTCGAGTCGGCTTATTTATTAAGGTGTTCGAGCCGAACAAGTGGTTATATCAAAACTTTTATAAATGAGCAAAGTTACAAGTAATTTGAGCTATGGGTGAAAAATGAGCTATGGTGGTTGATCAAACTTGTTTTGAAAACTTAAAAAGATTAAAAAATATGTCTAAGTTTACCTTGCTTATGAGATGAGCCGAGCTCAAACAAGTTTTAATCAAGCCAAACACAAGCTAATCTCAAGTAGCTTGAATTCTTTATGCTTCATAAGTTAAATGAGCCGAATAATAGTTTGTTCAAGCTTAGTTTGAAATTTTGACTAATTTTAAAAAATGTTCAAGTCTGATTTGTCTATGGGACAAATTGATCTTAAACAAGTTTTTAACAAATGAATGCTAGCTTAAACTAGAGTAACTTGGGTCAATTAACAGCCCTAATTCGAGCTAAGCTTGTTTTACTAAAAGAGTTTATAACCCAAGCTCAAGCTCATTTACTAACGAGCGAGCGGAATCTCGATCTACTCGATAGCCCCAAGCCTGTTCAGTTTGGGACTAGAACACCAAGCCCAAGCCAAAGCCCAAGTTTCTAATCTCACGAAAAACTGGACTGGTCTTGTTTCAGTTGTTTGGGTTACGTCACGTATCCATTTTATGATAAGAAGTGTTTAATTTCAAAACTCCAATTATGCTTCAAATTGCATTGATTGAAATAGTTCAAAAAAGTTCTGTTCAAAAATAATAGTTCAAAAAAGAATGAAGGTGAGATCGTTGTTCCCTGCATGGAACTTTCAAAACCCTTTTCGGGTTTCCTTATGAGCCGGGTGATATCTCCGGAGTATGCCTACCCATCCCATATAGATAACCTGATAGTTGTGGATCTCTTTTCCCAACCGAGGGTTCTGGTTGGTGGTATGTAGCCCTCGGGCATTTTCCTTGATAAAAAAAAGTGTATAACAGTACTAGAATGGGGTCAAAAAAAGCTGGAGAGGAGCCCGACATCGGCTTTCCGGGAGGGAAAAAATATCGTTTTCGAAATACACTCGTAGCCCAAGCACATTATTATAAAGTTAGCCCTACATGGGTAAGCAGTAAGCATAGGAAGATCGTTATGCCCTACGCATAAAAACAGACCAACCACATTCCAGAGAATTAGGAAGATCCCTGCGACACATCAACAAAGTTGTAACCTGTATGAACAATCTACAACCACCCTGCTCGTTGTCTCTTTAGAATGGATAATTGAGCGAATTGGCTTACTCCAGGAAGATGTGTCGAAAAAGAAATGCTAAAGCAGCAGAGAAGGATTTCCATTTTACGGGGAAGCTTTCGAAGATGGGGAAATAGGAATCATAGGAGATTAGCGGCCTTTACCTACTTACTATATCATAAATAAACCCAAAATGAAATTGATGTAACGTGCGTATTCTAATATGATTATAGTTTATTCACTAACAAAATGCTAGTACACTCATGATAACATAAGCAAGTCTGCATCCACAATTAGAACGCAACCAAAGCATAAAATAGACATTTGCAACAGTACAACTGTTTTAAACTCACAACGCTCCACAATAGCCAAAATCCAGATGGTAGAGTTGAATAAATAGAAAAAAGGTATACTTAAATCAAAATGACAAAAATTTAGCAGCTAAACCTCCCCTGCATCCGTTTCTATGAAGCTGAACACATTCTCGAATTCTGCCACAAGAACAGTTGGATAATAAGAGAGATGAAAATAGCAAAGCTCGAGATAAGCAGATTTGGTCCCCTGATTTGATTGGGAGCATAGCCACCAAAGTATTAATGGGATAGAAGAAAAATATTAATGCGGTATCATAATTGAACTTACATATTTTGTTGAAGGCGACAATATCACAACTCTGGACATACTCGTTGATTGGTTCAACAGTAAGTGTCTCCTCAATGAGAGTGTCAACGGACACTAGGTCATCCACAATTGTAAGCATAATCTGCAGTTTCTTAATACCATAACCAACGGCCACGAGTTTCGCTGCAACACCACATTGTCAGAAGTAAAATTAAAAACCGAACGAGTTGATACTGGATCAAAGAATATTAAAGATCTGATGGTCGCCTTTCTAATCAGAAAGTGAAAAAAAAGATCAGAAAGAAAAACATACAAGCTCCCCAAGTTAGTCCTTCCATTTGGACGCTTCTGACAGCCTCCTCAAGCTTTTTCATGTCAGTCTCATCATCCCATGGCTTCACATCCAGGAGGATTGAGGATTTTCCAGCTGTGAAATGTTAAAATCACATGAATTCTTAAAAACCTATAAACCCAATTGTCAAAATGAACTACAATCAATACAAACACATAAACCCAGACGTCCAACAAGCCTCACAGGCCTCGTAAAGATAGAATTTACATTCAAAGTCACCTAGACACGAACAACAAGGGCTCACAGTTCCAAACTATAAAGTATAATCCATTTCTCGAGTCAACCTAATGTGCTGCTAAGTCATGATTAAGACTACAATATAGATAAGGCAAATTATTTCACCTCTGGTACCTGTTTTTCCATGAAAATGAGAACCTGCGCTCTTGTTTATGAAAAAGGAGAGAAACACTCACACTCTTTCTTTTTCCCTGATGCCTTCACGGCTGCTGCACGTTCTTCAGCAGCCTTCTTTTCCTCTTCAGTCTCTTCACCAAAAAGATCAACATCATCATCATCATCGTCATCCTCAGCAGCTGAAGCCTGAAACACGTGTTTTGTACTCATGAATTAGATAGTCAACTTAGATGACAATAACAAGCCAACTTAGGAACATGAGAAGGAGATAAACTTTTTAACGTATGAATACAAACTTTGACACAAAAATAATCGGAGCCCCATGCTAATAATCGAAGCAGTTCAATTTGTTAAAACATGTTTTAAAGAGCTCCCCTAAAAATCAACTCATTTGGATATCTGTGAGGGCTTGATTGATTCACAAATATTGATCAAGCCCCTACCAATATCCGAATGAGTTGATTTTTTTACGGAAACTCTTAAAAACATAGTTCAAACAAATTGAACAGCTCCGACCATACGCATGAGACTCCGAAATGGGACCCACACAAGGTGGTGCACATTTGTGTCAAAAGTTGTGCCCCTAGACTTCAATATCCCGAATGCAGCCCAGTGGTCAAAATTGGTCGAAAAAAGTGATTGCAAACAATACATTGACGAAGTTGTGCCACCAGACACCAGAAAAAAGCAAAAGAACTAGAAACAGATTTGCAAAAGGCAAAGATATAGAACTTGCCTTCGTGTCTGCAGCAGGAGGAGTTGCAACAGCCTCCTCAGTAACAGGAGCATATCCCTCTATGGTGACATCACAACCTTCCCCAGAAACACCACTGAAGAACAGAAATCCATACCCAAATAAACAGACCATAAAACTGAGATGAAATGCACCTCCAAATGTAGTCAAGAACCTCCAAGATACTTACTAACAAAACAATGGTACCAAGTTATTAAGAACTTACGAAATCCTCAGAAGCGCTTCAATGTGGTGGTACCACCGTGACAGATTCACATACTCAGACGATGGAGGTTTTGAAATAGCTGCGTGGACAGTGATATCATCCTTTGAGGCTTGGTACCTGAGTGAAAAAAAAAAAGAAAAAGAAAAAAGAGAATGACACAAATCTCAGTCAATTGCAAAAACAACAAACAACTAAGTAATCAATTTTCGTAAAAGACAAGTAGTCACTGCGACAAACGAATACAACTTACCCTGTGATGTAACTGCGTGTTAGGAGGTACTCATCGAGCTTCTTAAGGCCAGACTGCGAGTTGATATCGAAGAATGTGACTGCCATTGCTAACCCTGCAAGACAACAGAGATCGATTTTTACGCAATGACACCGTCAGACTTGTAGCAGGTCTTAAGTTCTTAATTTCTGAAAATTCCCGACAGAAAAATAAAATAAAATAACAGAAACTTTTATACTCAAAACAATTCTCAACGGGTAACACCCATTACGTCACAAAATCAAAGACGACAAATGCGGCTCCAACACATTCTCCATGTTCTTCCAGGAAAATTAGTATCCCAATCTTCAGAATCACTTCAATTATGCTCGACCAAAAATAGAGTAACGGAGCTCGACGAAGTACCTGCTTTGATCGGAGCGGAAATTGATCTTCGCTGCTACAGTCGAACGAGGGAGGAGCTGGGCTCTGGTGGTCGAAGAGAGAGAGGCGGCGGAATACAAAGACAGTCAGACAGAGAGGGGTCGATGTATTCTAAGTAAAGTAGGGCAAAACACATTTTGATGGCATATTTGTAAATATGGACACATATAAAACGCGCGTTTCTTTTATCCGGGATTGTCAATCCCACCTCCCGGGCGCCTAGTATTATTTCTATCCCGGATTAGTAATTCCAACCCATTTTTTGGGAACCAAACCAAGAATGTGAATCAAATGAGGCCTAGAGAATTTTTTTTTTTTGATCGGCAACAAAAAAATTTATTGAAGAATCTCGACAAAGGGTACATCAAGAAGGAGAACAGATCCAACCAAAAGTTGGAACATCCACAGGGCAAAGCCCGTACATCCAAAGGCCAAAAGTTGAGTATTTGTAAAAAAATGTTGTTAACTTTGAGTATTTATCCAAATGTCATTGTGAGCCTCTTTTGTATATCAAATACTCATTTTTGAGTATTTTTGTTTTTGAGTATACCACTAATGATGCTCTTATTATTCCTCACTATAATAGTTGAGTAATTTTTTCCAACTAGTGCCGGGCTACTTGTTTCGCACGTAACCGTGTGTTTTTTTTTTTTGAACACCGAAAAAGGGTGCTCTTGTGGGGATTTCACTGCACCCTGAGGCCCTGGCCCCGAGGTCACCGGTTGACGGCCAGATTTAACCCAACCCATAGGAAGGGACCCACCACCAGGGCACCAGTGGAGTGCATCACACCCCCAACAGAGCCCAGGAACAGTTCTTTAACTCTTTCAGGAGTCGAACCGTGTGTTCACCAGTGATTTTGTCGCGAGGGTGAGACTAAAGTTGGAAAATATGTGGCCGTTCTCAACCAATATGTGCCGTTCCAAACCAATATAATCACAGAATATACAAAGAATATATGAACAATAATAGACCTCACATCTAATGTTCCTGTTAAGTTTAAAAAATTAATATTACATTGTGAACCACTGTGGGAAATGGAATTCACACACAACAATTAAATCCATAGCAAACCCAGAACTAAAATTCCAAATCAGTCATTAGAATTGAAAATTATAATCGAGAACCCAAAGCTTCTACAACACTTGCTTTTACACTTTCGTAGAGTTGATGTATAACGTCATTAGTGTAGATTAAAATGGTGACTTTAGTTTCAATCTAATTCAAACATCAACTATATATGATCTCAGTCACCCTTTCCCTCTCATTAGTAAATACGTATTGATTATCAAAAATGCGCTCTAGCAAATTGAAGTACACCGTAGGATGCTAAGGGTGCTGTGTTGAACATCGTGACTCAAGGTATAAGTTCTACGCTCGAACAACTGGGCGAGCGCCACTTCGATTTTTGCCAATTTCTCGGTCGGGTTGCTATTTGCGTTGGTGGCACTTGCTTTCTCTATTGGGGAGCTTTCTTGGATGAAAAGGAAGCATAAATTTTTGCAATTTCGTGATGAATCATTCCCCATTATAAAAATCTATTGCTCCCTTGTCTTGGCATTACTCTTCGGTTACTACAAGGTCGAGGTGACAAGAAAAGCCGGCAGTGCCATCATTCAGAGATGGATGCCAATTCTGTAATTATCATCCGCATTGATTCCTTAGAATCTGATCCACGTGAAGTAGGGGAATGGATATACAATAATCGTCTCAATGAACCTAACTACAGTTAATACAGCTGTAACCACCTAATGAAACTAACAACCAGATTAAGACTCTAGTGAGCTCGACTAATAGTCCCAGCCATTTATTCCCGTGCCTAGTGTGCTTCGTGCCGTGCAAGGCCAGACCCATTTAATAACCTCGCCGTGCTGTGCCATGCTTTTTGTGTTTTTCATTTACAGTTGTAGGTTTAAATTTGAAGGGGACAGGGACAGCTGGTTTGTGTTTTGTTTTGTTTTATGTTTCTTACTAGTATTTTTATAATTTTATTGTGCTCTTATACGTGTGTGTGTGTGTGTTGTGCTTCATGCAGTGTTGTGCTGTGCCCCATGCCTAACCGTACCCGTGCTGTGTTGTGCGCTCCAAAACGATGCATGGCTCAGCCTGGCCCACCTTATTGTTCGTGCCATGCCATGCCAGGCCCATACCATGCTGTGCCGATGCTAAACCTGCCGCACCCATGCTGGGCTCGTGTCGACCCTGCCTATTCACCACCTCTAAATTCGTGTGATTGCAGTTAAGTGTTGAGATGAGAAATAATTATTTACTCCATATGGCAGTGTGGGGTTTCATTTTTTAGATTATAAAAATACTAGTAAGAAACATAAAACAAAACAAAACACAAACCAGCTGTCCTTGTCCCCTTAAAATTTAAACCTACAACTGTAAATGAAAAACACAAAAAGCATGGCACAGCACGGCACGGTTATTAAATGGGTCCGGCCCTGCACGACACGAAGCACGCTAGACACGGGAATTTTGCTCATTTGAGCAAGACCAACCTGCATGAGGAGGGGACTGAAACTTAGTCCCTGTATATTTTGTCTCTTGGGTACTAATATGTACATGTTACATGTGTGGTTGTAGAATGATCGTACCATTTGACGAGTTGAATGCTGGGCTTGGAGAGAGAAAAATAAATGGAAACATTTAGGAAACAGGGCTATTTGGGTGATGCCGGAACTTTTCTGGATATTGGATCTCCACTTCAATATTTTCCGAAGACTTTTAAGAACCCAGGCTGAGCCCAATATTTCAGGTGGGCCGAACGATATTTGTCATGCGTATCATGTTAGAAACTTCATATCTTAATACAACTATTAGAGCAAGTCGATAACTCTATTTTTCTGTGGATTATAGATTGTAGAAGAGTTGTTATTATTCATGGAGTGATTATGTCCTTGTTCACATTTCTACGCTACTATTATAGGTCGGTCTGGTTTGTTTGGACGGGCTCCAAACTTGCGGATTTCTTCCGTTTTAGAACCGTAGTCGATCGAGAAGTGTTTCGAAACCGCCCAAATCGCATTCGGTCGGTCAGGTATATAACTCGGATTAATGCTCACCCCTACTTTTTACAAACGGAATGTCCGGACCAGTTTGTTAACACTAGAAGTTAACGAGAGAGCCAACCTCCACTACTGACCCGAAATTTGAAAAGTTTGGTTTTTGTGAGATTTGACCTTGCGACCTCTTTAGAATAAAAATAGTATTATCAGTGGTGTCTCTCATAATTTTCGAAGAACATAATTCTAGCATAAAAACAATTTCCTACTAGTGCTATGTCCCTTGTACTTTTTAGAATGGATTATTCAATTCATGAACTTTATGACCGATGAAATCTCCCACTCAAAGTAGGGACGGAGTCGGGAATTATATTCGGATGTGGCACCAAGAAATACTATATCCTTAATAGAAAAATAAATGCAGTGTTGTAAAATGAACTTGCAATAATACCAAAAACACACACATTTTCATGGTTTAATCATCCGTGAATATAAAACAAACATAGTTAAACGATCTACTAACTTCGTCTCAATAAATTTGTTCGGTTTGCAAAACGAGAACTTTAATATAAAACATTTTTAAGAAAAATGTCAAACTTTTTATATAACTTGAAAGAAATCATGATATCTAGTGTAAATTATAAAAAAATTTGTATTTTCATGAAAATTTGTAATTATTTTAAGTCTTCGTTTGACGACGGAACAACCATTTTGAAACGAAAGGAGTATCAATTAGCTTGGTTTTGGGAATTCGGAAAATTGAGCCACTCCCCTCTCAGAGTCTCAGACAGGGATCTCCGTCATTCACAATCAGATTGAGGAGGGAGATTCACTCTTCACAATTCATCCCGAAGGTGATTAATTAGGAGAAGATTTTCTCTCTAGGAAAAACAAAACAAAAAATTCTTTACTGGACTGGGGTGGCACGTGCCACTTTCCCCACCACTAGCCTCCGTCCCTGACTCAAAGAATTTTTTACTTTAGGTGCCGATCAAAGTTTCTCATTTGCAAGTGCTTGTCTTTGTCTTAATTATTTTGTCTTTGTGTTTCTTCTTCAAAATACATATAATTTGCGACTAGAAAGAGAACTCAAGACCAAAACACAAGTGGGACTAAAATAGGATTATGAGAGTACATAATCTAACCAAAGTGGATGAGTACGATTTTGTTCCCCCTCTTTAAAAGAGGATGAACATTATCCTGTCTCTTATTGGTTAAAATGGTGTAGGTCCTACCTCTGCAATATACTTTCCTCGTCTTTTCACTAAATTTTACCAAACATCCAAACTTAAGTTTGGTTTTTTGTTTTTATTTTTTATTTTTACAAGGCAATTATGTACATCTATTCTATCCGAAGGGGAAGGGGAGGGATTGGTGGGAATTGAACACCCGACAACCCGACCTTATAGCTAGAAGGAGATGCTTCAAAGAAATCGAGCTCAACCACAACAGGGCTATCGCTCAACATCTATCAAACTCAAGGCTCAGTGTCTTTGCTATTTACCAAAGAAGAAAAAAAATGGATTCGGTCTTTCCCACTCAAGTTTTTCACAATTACAAACCAACCAAAATGGGTTCAAAGACTTTTTCCACTGGTTGACAAGTGACAAGTGACAACTATAGTAAAAAAATCCTCTGCTTTGGCAAAAAAGCAATAAATTGGGTTTTTGGTTTATTCATTGTTTTTATTTAAAAAATAAATTTATATTTGTTAGTTTTACGTTAAATTTTCGTGGTTTATTGATTTGGCTTGACGAGACGAATCCAAAAAGTATAAAATTATGGTCAAAGCTAAATTTTTTTTGAATAAAACCAAAATTAATCCAATAAATCGTTTTTTTCAGCTTTATTAAAAAAAATTAATTTTGACCATAATTTTATACTTTTTGGATTCTTCTCATCGAGACAAATCAATAATCTACGAAAACTTGACGCAAAATTAAAAAAAATATAAAAAAAAGTAAATATAGACAAACGAAAAAAATAAAAAACCAATTTATGATTTTTTTTGCCCAAGTCCTAAGCAGCCCTAAGCTTACGTAGGGGTAGCGTATACATTTCTCTGCCAGTGGGTTCAAGTGACACCAAGGCCACCATAATGGCGTCGCCCTTGTCTGCATTAGGTGAGTCCTGCGCGGTGCGCACATTGGATGAATGCAAGTACATCTCTATCTAATCTGGCCATTTGAGTCAAAAAGTATTTTCTTACTGACAAGGAAAGCATGTTCAACATTTAATTCAATTGGGATACCTAGCTCAAATGTTATTATCATGGAAGCGGGTGCAGGTGAGCGTCTCTAGTGAGCACATTTGAGTTGACCAACAGCATTTTGGACGGCTTAGATTTTTTCATGGAAAAATTCAAAAATATTTTGGACTCTTTTATGGAAAAATTCGGACCGTCGATTGTCAAGATAGACGGTTCGGATGTGCTCATCAGGAGCGCTCTCCAGCACCCCGGGTCCTATTTTCATAGATGACATCATGACAAATATGATTTTAGCCCACCGTAATTCTATCAAATTAATACAAGACTGGAGAAAAACTTGGGTGTCGGACAGTACCACGTGGCAGTGCCCGTCGCGTATCTCAGCTGTCCAAAAACATTTTGGAAAGCCCAGGTTTTAAAGTGAGAGAGGAGAGAGTGAGAGAAATCTGAATCGTCCAAAAGCGCTTGGCACCACGCGTGTCCCTACCCGATCGGCACCCCAAATTTTCTTCCAAGACAGAAATGTACTATTCCACACCGGTTAGTGTGGTGCCACAAAACATTAATTTGGTACGTCATCCATAAAAGGGGTGTGGACTACAATTCTTCGACTTAGAAAAAGAAAAAGAAAAAGAAAAGAACACCACATTGCGGGTCCATTCAACTTAAATTGTGTAAGTTAAGAGATCACATGAGACACAAGAAATGAGGTCCCTATCACTTACCAATATATTCGGTTGTCCCATTACTGCCCATCTCCAATTCCATCCAGAGAGGGACTAATCAATCCATTAATTTCTTTAACCACATAATTGGCAAGACACAGGATAGTACGATACCATAATAATCTCTGGAGCATAGCTATGTGGTGCTACAAGTTCCTCTATTACACATACTTTGACTATGGATACTAATGGTGCACAGATTGGCCCGTGAGTCCCACTTACGGGTTGTGTAAATAATCGGTTTATTATACATCAGTATCCAAGGATTACGGTATCAGTCATCATCCAGGCAATGATTGCTTGAGGAGTCAGGGCACTGAATAATCTCTCGAGAATACCTCATACGGTCATTAGAGTAACCACCCAAAATATCTCTAAATTTTACCATTTCTGCCACTCCCTCCATCCCACTCTCACTCATCTCTTACAAATAATATCCCAACAGTAGCAACTCAACTAACTTACCGGTTAAAAAAAAATAAAAAACACTCCTCTGAACCCTTTTCCTATACACCTAAGTTTGGAAAAAACAAATATGTCTATTTACACACATTGTGTCACCTATTCGCTTACATTGTGTCACTTACCTGTTTGGAAGCCTCATTTTCAGGTTTTTATTTTCAAAGTTTTTGATTTTTTGGCGTTTTGGATCATGGTCAGACTGTATTTTGAATTTGCTATGATTTTTTTAGAGAAACGCGCAGAATGCAAGGATAGAGCCAAGGGGGACAAGTGGTGGCGGCTGCCACCACAAGGTTCTAAAAAAATGCAATTATTATGTAGAAAATAAATTTTTATATAGACTCGGTATCACTAGATTTTTTTAATCTTTCATCCTCATAATGCTGCAGTTTGTCTTCTTATTTTTTAATTGTATATTTCCGCCACCACAAAGGTAAAATTCTGGCTCTGTCCCTGACAGAATGCATTTAGCAATAAGAGAAGTGTTTGAAAGATATGAGCGGAATACATTTAGTACACAAAAGGTAACTTGTGTTTTATAAAGAACACAAAATTATCGAGCACAGTAATAATGAGGAGGTAGTTTCAAACAAACTTATCCTCCTATCCTAGGCTATGTAAGTGTGTTTGGCCATATACACGTATCTATGTCAATTTGCACATGGTAATTTGTGGGCACATTCTAAAAAGTTCTCTAGGTGTTTGCTGTTTTGCTCCTGAGAATTCAGCAGGAAAACAGAGGACTTGACAATGAATCCTCTGCAGCTCTAACATAGGAAAATATCATGAACAGTTCAAGCAAAGCAAAAGGATTGAAAAGGGTGAACTGAAGGTTTAAAAATGTCGGCTGCATTGATTGTAGAAGACTTGGCAACGAGATCGACGAGCCGGCGTCTGAGCGGCAGCTCCAGCAGCCGGAGGCGTTGGGCAACCACTAGTCTCCGGGAAGCATGGGGTGCTTCTGATGTTTTCCTGAGGAGTAAGAGGGAAGATGATGAGGAAGAACTGAGGTGGGCTGCGCTCGAACGGCTTCCCACTTATGATAGACTAAGGAAAGGAATTCTAAAGCAAGTTCTTGAAAATGGAAGGATTGTTCATGAACAAGTTGACGTTGGACACCTTGGAATGGAGGATAGAAAGATTTTGATGGAAGGTATACTTAAATTTGCAGAAGATGATAATGAGAAGTTTCTTCAGAGGCTCCGGGCAAGGACTGACCGGTAAATTTAAAGCTTTTAAGGTAGTTTGTTTGAGATTTTGAGGTGTAATGGGAGCTTTGATTTGCTTTTTTTTTAAATAGAGTTGGAATCGAAATCCCGAAGATTGAAGTCCGGTTCGAGCATTTGTGTGTAGAAGGAGATGCATATGTTGGTTCTAGAGCACTTCCCACTCTGTTGAATTCTACTTTGAATAAAATAGAGGTGTTGATTCTATTTGTCTGCTATTCTTGATTTCTTACCTAAATTGGGTATTATTTTGCATTGATTTTTGTTGGAGTCTTCAATGGTTATGAGTGGGGCAGGAAAATAGTCCATACTATCTTATTTCGCAACTCTACTGATAAATGAGTTGCTTTCTATTTGTTGTTGCTGTGAATAGGGGTTTCTTGAATCAATAAAGCTTCTTCCATCCAAGAAAAAGGTTGTCAAGATACTCCAAGATGTGAGTGGAATTGTGAAGCCATCAAGGTATGTTCTTGAAATTAAAAAAAAAAAAATGAATATAAAGAAATGCAACCTATGTGTAATTGGAACTCAATTAGTAGTACTTGGAAATTGTATGAGCACATTTTCTGAGAAAATAGCTTTCTCTGTCGCAAATAAAAAAAAAAGACAAAGAAAGAAAGCCAAAAAGGCCTTTTATCTGGACAGTCAGGTTTGGCCCTTCTGGTTGCTGTTTGTAAGATATGTTTTGTTGGTTATCTTTAGGAAACACAGGAATTTATTTGGGCAAATATAAAAAAATAAAATGTTTTCATATCAATGGCAGTTATTTCTACTTTAAAATGAGGAGGATATGTAAAGAATGATTATGAATTATAGGTTCTAAAAGGTGTTCTGCAAAACTAATTTCACATACTACCCAAAAGCTTTTCTGGTATCTACTTAAACCAGTAATTTGCCTGCATTTCTAAGGTGACAATGTTAATGAATTTTGATTGCCAATAATCTTTTCCGCGATTTCTTGAAAATTTGTCGGTTGTCTCAGGATGACACTGCTGCTGGGGCCTCCAGGCTCTGGGAAGACCACATTGCTGCAAGCGCTTGCTGGAAAAATGGACAAGGATCTAAGGGTATTATTTATATATAAAAAAAATTAAGTCTTTCTCTGACTAATGCTCTCTTTGCTTGTTGTTTCAAGATTCAGTTCTGCGAAATATTATTCAGCTATTAGTTAGGTTAAATGTTTTCTAAACTTGATCTTTGGCAACATTTAGAAAACAACCCATTTTGGGGAATTCAATTGACAAGCGTGTTATTCCTAACTTCTAAGTTCGCATAAAACTAACAAGATAGGAAAATGAATAGTTTTTCTGTGTTGGAAACAGCTTTCAAGTTTCATGAGGTTTCTGCATTTCTAGAAAAATTTGTAGAAGGTACTGAGCAAGCAGCATCTTTTTGGAAAACAACCCAGTTCTGAGAAAACAGTAAAGATGTGTTTTGAAATTCCAAACTTCTAATTTCGTATAAAACGAATAAGATATGAAGATCAGGAGTTTTTCTATGTTCGAAACTGTTTTCAAGAGTTGTTTTGCATTTCTACGACCAATTTTTAGAAGGTACTGATCGAGTAAGTTGATTGATCGATTCTGCAAACATCAACCAAACAGTCTAATTGTGTTAAGCTTCTCATGTGGTTTACTACTACTTTCGACAGGAAAGAGGAAATATCACTTATTGCGGTCACGAAATGTCCGATTTTATTCCTCAGAGAACCGCTGCTTACATTAGCCAGTATGATCTTCACCATGGTGAGATGACAGTTAGAGAGACACTGGATTTCGCAGGACGTTGTTTGGGAGTCGGAACCAGATATGAATTGCTTGTAGAATTGTCAAGAAGAGAAAAAGACTCCGGAGTCAAACCAGACGCTGAGATTGATGCGTTTATGAAAGCCACAGCCATGGCTGGCCAACAATCTAGTTTGGTCACAGACTATGTCCTAAAAGTTAGTTTCTCCCTCTTTCCAGTATAGAACGCTTCATTTATGCTCCGTTTGTTTTGGAAAATACTCTATGATTAATAGAAAATGTTTTTCACAAAATATATTTCTTGTTTTAAGTTGCAACTCTAAAAATGAGGGTGTTAGTGGGCTATGGTAGTGATGATGGCCGGTTGTCGGTGGTGGTTGTGGTTGATGGTGGTAAATGGTAACGCTGATCTGGAAAGCGTCTTTCAAATTCAAGAATTGGAAAATCTTTCTGATTTAACAACCCATCTCCGTTGACTTCGGTTTCTGTCACAGCAAACACTTGAAATAGAGGAAACATTTTCCACTGAAACAAACAAAGCGTAGCAACAAATTTTTCCACGTGGGACTAAGTATTTAGGGTTTATGTGTCATGACAGATTCTTGGATTAGAAAATTGTGCTGATACTATGGTGGGTGATGAAATGAGGAGGGGAATCTCTGGAGGACAAAAGAAGCGTCTCACAACAGGTATTTGAAAAGCTTATCATTGGAAATTAGAATTATAGTTGAATCTTTGTTATTTTTAAACTTTGTTTTATGAAAACATACTAAATAATTTCAGAGAGATTGAAATTGGTTTGTGTGTTTCGTTCTTCTTTTTCCTGAATGCAGGAGAAATGTTGGTTGGGCCAGCAAAAGTCTTTTTCATGGACGAAATCTCAACTGGTCTAGACAGTTCAACCACTTTCCAAATCATCAAATATATGACGCAGATGGTTCACATTATGGATGTAACCATGATAATCTCTCTTCTACAGCCTGCTCCCGAAACCTACGATCTTTTCGACGACATCATTCTCCTTTCGGAGGGAAAAATTGTCTACCAAGGTCCATGTGAGAGCGTTCTCGAGTTCTTCGAGCATGTGGGATTCAAATGCCCTGAAAGGAAAGCAGTTGCAGACTTTTTGCAAGAAGTAACTTCTAAGAGAGACCAGGAGCAGTACTGGTTCAAAAGGAACGAGCCTTATCGCTATATTTCAGTTTCAGAGTTTGTCCACCGTTTCAACACTTTCCGCATTGGACAGAATCTATGCGATGAGCTTGGAAGTCCTTATGATAAAAACAAGGTCCACCCTGCTGCCCTGGCAACCATAAAGTACGGCATTTCCAACTTGGATCTCTTTAAGGCATGTTTAACTAGGGAGTGGCTACTGATGAAACGAAACTCGTTTGTGTACATATTCAAGACTACCCAGATCACAATTATGTCGATCATAGCTTTCACTGTTTTCTTTAGAACGGAGATGAACGCCGGTCAACTAACGGGTGGGAGTAAATATTTCGGTGCTCTGTTTTTCAGTCTCATAAATGTGATGTTTAATGGGATGGCTGAGCTTCCCTTGACCTGTATGAGGCTTCCTGTGTTCTTTAAACAGAGGGATTCCCTGTTTTACCCCGCATGGGCTTTTTCCCTACCGATTTGGCTTCTTCGGATTCCCTTATCTCTAATGGAATCAGGAATATGGATCATTCTCACATACTACACTATTGGGTTTGCTCCAGCTGCTAGTAGGTAATGCTTTCCTTTTTTCCTTAACATTAATCAGTAGATTGTTGTGTTGCAGCCATAGCATAGTGGTTAAATTAACTCGTGAAATCTACATAATTACGTACTGATCTATTCTAAGTGCTAAGTTTACATTTTTCAGGTTTTTCCGCCAATTTTTAGCATTCTTAGGTGTACATCAGATGGCTTTATCTCTCTTTCGTTTTATTGCGGCCCTTGGGAGAACACAGGTTGTTGCAAGCATGCTTGGCACCTTTGCATTGCTAATGGTTTTTGTCTTTGGTGGTTTCATTGTTGCCAAAGGTTGGTATTTCGGTCTTTCGTAGCTTATTATTGATAATATTCTTCTTTGAGGTGAACTAATTATGTTACAATACTTGCAAATAGATTTTGGTTGATATGGTTTTGAAATGTGGTAAACTATTGAACTGTCTGTTATAGATTATAGTGTAGCATAATTATGATAAATTTTGACAAACATTGTCATCATCACATGCAGATGATATTCAACCATGGATGATATGGGGCTATTATATTTCACCCATGATGTATGGACAGAATGCCATAGCCATGAACGAATTTCTTGATAAAAGATGGAACACGGTAAGCTTAGTTACTCTGTTGTAAGTAAACACTTTGTTTTATTTTTGTTTTAGCTCAAGTGCTTTAATCTATATTAGTCGATACCTTTATATAGCTAATTTTATTGTCCTTATGTTTTCACAGCCAAATATCGACCCAAGATTTCCTGAACCTACAGTTGGAAAGGTTCTTCTTAAGGCGAGGGGGATGTTTGTGGATGACTACATGTATTGGGTTTGTGTGATTGCACTCTTTGGATTTTCTGTGCTCTTCAATATCTGTTTTATAGCAGCTCTGGCCTACTTGAATCGTAAGCTACTCAAATGCAATCTTATTCAGCTATTCACTCTTTTCTACCTCAGCTGCAGAATCTTATCCTGGTTTTGACAATTTTTTGTACTTGCGATGTAGCTTTGGGAGATTCTAAATTTGTTATTATGGATAAGGATGATGAAAATAAGAAAAAGAAGCCACTACTCTCTAAAGGGAAGACAGCTATTTATAGGAGTTCAGCATCTACAACCTCCTCTTTTGAAGGTTAAATATTACCCCTCCCCTGGTTTCAACTCAGTTTATTGATCTTCATATTATACTCGATTTGTATTGTGTAACAACGTTCGTAGGATGGATCCTTTTTCAATTATTTCTCGGTGTCAAGCACCCGTCGGGTCATTTTTCTAGTGATTGCTCGGTAACAATCACCCATCGGGTCATATTTCAAGTGCCACGGCACGTCAACTGCCACCCCAGGTCAGGCGGGATTACCCGCTGAGTTTAAGCATATCAATAAGCGGAGGAAAAGAAACTTACAAGGGTTCCCAGTGGTATCGCCGTGTCACGAAATTGTGTAGTAGCGCTTCTAGCGCGAGGCGCGATAGTACTGGCGTTGTGATGCCAAGAGTGTGAATAAGAACATCACTGAATATATATCAGTGTGTCTTCCCTAAAGGATTTATTTCGCTGAAGAGACATTGATATCTTATTTGTCCTCCCCGGTATCTCCAGCTTACGAATCTCAAAAATACCACCCAAAGCTGTTGTTTTTTTTATGATGGCTGAGAAAATGGTTAAACACCAAAATGATGCAAAACTCTTATCTTACTATAGGAAACAAATTCTGTTTTGGTATGGGGACAGTCTTATTTTTAAGAAAACATGAGCAAATTCTTCTCTGCAAAGAGAATTTATATTTGCCAACAACTGATTTTCGGCGAATGTGCCAATAACTTAAGAACGTAATCCTGGATTATGATGACTGCTTCTGATTACCAAAACAAATAAGTTATTTGTGTCTGGGTGTGGACCATATTCTTGATGTTGAAGCATTGAAGTTGAATTAATATTAAACGTCATACATCATCAACTGCTAGTTGTTGCTGATACCGAACAATTGCAGGTATCAACATGGGAGTTAGATATACTCCAGACAATGCCAACTTAGACGTCGAAGACATTGCAACTGGCAAAAGAGGAATGGTGTTGCCTTTTCAGCCCTTGTCACTTGCATTTGATCATGTGAATTACTATGTCGATATGCCTGCTGTAAGTTACTATGTCAAGCTTTTGGTATGCGAGAGACTAGACACTGATGTTTTTGTCCTGCTTATCTTTTTCTAACCTAACGTAAGAAAACCAATGGAGGTTTCTCCAGATTTTGAACAAATTTGATAAGAAATGTTCATTAAAGAGATTTTCATATGAGGCTCGACTACAGTTACATATTGTTATTGGTAAATGAGTTGTGTTACGAAAGAAATGGTATTCCACAAAGTTCTCCCACAATCTATTCCACTACATTATATCGTAAATGAGGCTTGTACAAATTGTGATTTTATTCATTAGGAAATGAAAAGCCGTGGAATAGAGGATACTCGTCTTCAATTGTTACGAGATGTCAGTGGTGCTTTTAGGCCTAGTGTCCTAACTGCATTGGTTGGTGTGACTGGTGCTGGAAAGACCACCTTGATGGATGTCCTAGCAGGAAGAAAAACAGGGGGCTATATTGAAGGAAGTATCAGCATTTCTGGTTTTCCGAAGAATCAAGCAACTTTTGCTCGTATTAGCGGTTATTGTGAACAGAATGATATCCATTCTCCACATGTTACTGTATACGAATCCATTGTATACTCTGCATGGTTGCGCCTGGCTCCGGATGTCAATAAGGAAACACGGAAGGTACTATCCCTTCTTTGTTTGTCATGTTATAATCCAGTCTGCCCTTTTTGACTATAAGTCCCTTGGCAATATTTTGTCACCCCTGAAGTGGATTCCCTATCTTTTTTCGTTAGATTGTATTTGGATGCATTATGTTTTTTAGTTAATTTCTTTAGATTGTCAAGTCTTTCTATTACTCCATTTCCTAACCAAATCCTTGATCCAAAGTTTACACCCTTGGGATATGTTTGAATCATGGATTTGCGGAAGGATTTAACAAGGAAAAGGAAAATGATAAGGACTATAAATGAATTCACTTTCTTCTTATCCATTCTTTTCTCTCAAAAAATGTGTCAGCAAATCTATTATTAAAACTCCACCTTACTATGCCGGGGTTCTATTAGAATGGATCACTTGATATTTGTTCTCTACACTTATGACTCATTATCTCAGCATTGTCGCACTTTTAGTAATTTAGTTTCACCTTATGGCCAAATGCTAATTGGGTTTCCTGGATTTTGTCCTATAGATGTTTGTTGAAGAAGTAATGGAGTTGGTCGAGTTGAGCCCTCTAAGGGATGCTCTAGTTGGTCTTCCGGGAGTGGACGGTCTCTCTACTGAGCAAAGAAAGAGGCTCACTATAGCTGTAGAACTGGTTGCTAATCCGTCCGTCATCTTCATGGATGAGCCAACATCAGGGCTTGATGCTAGAGCAGCTGCAATTGTGATGCGAACTGTGAGAAACACAGTGAATACTGGTCGAACTGTGGTTTGTACAATCCACCAGCCAAGCATTGACATTTTTGAATCTTTTGACGAGGTACTTCTTAGTTTCAACTACAATAAGTCTATGGACAGAATACTCCAGAGAATGAACCACTTAAATGCTTCTTTGTGACCAATACATTCATTCTTCATGGGGTCACCACTCATATAAGATGGATATAATAGCATGAATATTGTAGTTGATGAGTCCCTGGTTGGATTCAAGCCATTCATTCTGTAGGGTATACTTAAGGATCTGCATCATACTCGACTCTTGTTTCTGTAACAGTATATGGTATCCAATAAAGTGGCTACGGTATCTAGTCAACTTGATTGTGATGTTCAACTTTGGTTGTATTTTGTTGGCAGCTCTTGCTGATGAAGAGAGGGGGGCAGGTCATATATGCTGGACCTCTTGGCCAAAATTCTCACCACCTAGTAGAGTATTTCGAAGTAAGTACCATCTCCCATTTTGACAGTAGAGAAAATCAAACTCGACTTCATGGTGGCATTTGTAGATTGATATGTGAGTTATTGCAGTCTATCACGGGGGTACCTAAAATCAAAGAGGGCAGCAATCCTGCTACTTGGATGCTAGAGATCACTTCTTCTGCAGTTGAGGCACAACTTAATGTGGATTTTGCGGAAGTATATGCCAAATCTGATTTATACAGGTATGTAGAACACAACAATCCGACCTCAATCTGTAGTTTTGCATAAGCGGAATCTAACCACAGGAGCACTTTGGGCCCCACACCCATGTGAGCATTCTATGTACTTTCTGTGGTTGGTTTCTGTGTACTTACTATAAAACTAGTACTCAACTTTGCTCTTCCTTAGTCTTAGAGTATAAGAACTCTCTCTCCATCGCAGGAGGAATGAAGAACTCATCAAAGATTTGAGCACCCCAGCACCAGGGTCCGATGACCTACATTTTCCCACCAAGTACTCACAAACATTTATTACTCAATGCAAAGCTTGCTTCTGGAAACAACATTGGTCCTACTGGAGGAATTCACAGTACAATGCCATCCGCTTTATCATGACAACCCTGATTGGATTATTATTTGGAGTTATTTTCTGGAAAAAGGGTGAACAAACGTAAGTCAATTGTCAACGATTTGTACGAACATTAAGATTGTGTTTGGATTCTGGATTTGTGGAGGAATTAACGAAGGGAAAAGAAAGTGATAGGAAAATCAAGGAAACGAATGAAGATTCTTTAACTTTTACCTTCACAAAATCCATGATCGCAACAGTGCCATTACAGTCTTACAATAAGATGCTATTCCCAACAGGCACAAACAACAAGATTTGATGAATCTACTGGGAGCTATGTATATCGCTGTAATGTTTCTTGGAGGAACCAACACTTCAGGAGTGCAGTCTGTTGTGGCTGTAGAAAGAACTGTCTTCTATCGTGAGAGAGCAGCCGGGATGTATTCAGCAATGCCTTATGCATTGGCTCAGGTGATAATTGAGGACCGTGAACTTTTTGGCATCATTTTCATTTTCTGTTATGTGTTCTCATTTTCCTGGAAAACATAGAACAATTTTTGTGAAAGGTTTCTAAAAAGAACCCACGATTCAGAGACGACCAAAAAGATGCTTTCCAAACTCCTCGAACTGTTCACCCAAAAAATGGAACTGAAATGAAAACACCAGTATTTTCAATGTCTTCATTGTGTATGTTTCATGAAATGGGAAAAATGACGAAGTGAGAAGGAAACAGTTGCTAATATTTAATATCTTGTCCCCTGCAGGTAGCAATAGAGATCATCTATGTTGCAATCCAAACTTTCGTTTATAGTCTTATCCTCTACTCAATGATTGGATTCCACTGGAGAGTTGACAAGTTCTTGTGGTTCTACTACTATGTGCTAATGTGCTTCGTCTACTTCACATTGTACGGGATGATGCTCGTAGCACTCACCCCAGGTTACCAAATTGCTGCAATTTGCATGTCCTTCTTCCTCAGTTTCTGGAACCTCTTCTCGGGCTTCATGATTCCCAGGACAGTAAGTACCATTTTACCAATAAATCTAAGTAACGGTGCTCTATTTTTTTTTGTAGTACGTTTTGAAATTGCTATGATGCGCATATGTAAAAGAGTTTTCTAATTTTCAACCCTTACATTTGATTAGCATTCACAAAATTTTGAAGTCAGTCTGTTCTTGTAATTAGTATCCTAAACTTCCAAAAACTTGGTACTATCTATACCCACGTCTTATAAAAGGCTGAAGTTTTGGCCATGCATCTAGTCATCAGGCTTTTGGATTTCCAAAAGCTACGTGTTTGTTATTTGTTACTGTTTACTTATATTTGTTTGCTTTCGGAAACATAGAATCTAGAAAGGTTTCGAAAACTCGTCATTTTCATACAGTATCTCTATGTGTGAATAAATTGCCAAAAATTCAAAAATGTCTTTATGCTGTTTAACGACAGGCGGATTGGTTCCAGCAAATTTTCCTGGAAACAGTTTGGAAATTATGTATATGTGCTTCCTGAAAATCAAAATGCAAACAATTACTTAGAATTTTATTTGGATTTGCTGAATTCAGTAAAGTAAATGGGGTAAAAAATAAGAAATCCCAATACCAAAGAAAAGGGTTCATATTCTTTTAGTTCCAAAGCAGCATTTTGCTTTAAGAATGAATTTTTTTTAAAAAATCTACCTAATGGGCTTTAAATTTGCAGCAAATTCCAATATGGTGGAGGTGGTACTACTGGGCTTCTCCGGTGGCATGGTCTATCTATGGCCTCGTGACGTCTCAAGTGGGTGACAAGATGGATCCGGTTGAAATACCGGGAGAAGGTGCCATTCCGGTGAAGGTTTACCTTGAGAAGTTCCTTGGCTACAAATATGATTTCCTTGGTGCGGTTGCTGTTGCTCATGTTGGTTGGGTTCTCCTCTTCTTCTTCGTCTTTGCCTATGGCATCAAGTTCCTGAACTTCCAAAGGCGATAAACGAACCTGTTTGGTATAGTTTACGCTCTCTGCTTCATTTTGTGGGAAAATTTGTTTTTCAATAACATTTTCAAGAAATCTTCCGGAAACAACTCACTTTTGTAGAAAACACAATAAAAATGTTTTCAAACCTCCAAAAAGTAATTTTTTTACAAAAATTAGACAAAAGGTGTGTTTTCAAACTTCCGGTGTTTGTATCCGGAAAATGAAAACGAATAAAATGAAAATGGCAGGAAACAAGTATTTAAGTTCGGAACTTGTGACATTTTCCGTTCATAGTTTTACACGTTTAGCCTGAGAATGAGAGGAAATGGGAAACAGTTAAAAAAGGATACAGCTGGGTTGCTCTGTAAATCATCGGTCCCGTAAGGGGAAATGATTCTTCATTTTGTAAATTTTGCAAGCTATTCATGTCTTCTGAACTCGTTACCTACTTTTATTGATTAACTTTTGAATGATTAATGGAAGTTAGATTTTTTTTAGAGGAAGTTAAATTTATGTAAAGGAAGTACTCTTTAGTTTGGAAAAGTGATTCCAACTTAATAAATTATCAACAACGAATACGCTGTTACAATCCCCTTCGAAATGTTGCAATCATAGAGACCGGGAACCACGTTCCTACTCCCGCCTCTCGATTCCTATCATCCAAACTAGCGTTTTAGAAATCTAATTTAGCCCCAATGAAGCTAAGCATCACCAAATCTGGAATGATCACACTCTTTCTTTTCCTGTCAGGGGGAAGAAGAGTTTTGTCAATAACAAGTCCAACGCCAGCTTTGGACATACGCCAAGGATGTGGCCGCATCTGGCCTCCATATTTTGACTAATTTT
This sequence comes from Gaultheria prostrata, assembly GCA_036023075.1. Lineage (NCBI taxonomy): Eukaryota > Viridiplantae > Streptophyta > Magnoliopsida > Ericales > Ericaceae > Gaultheria > Gaultheria prostrata. The sequence continues at coordinate 15,533 of JAXBDA010002025.1, read as the reverse complement.
GTGGAGCCCCTGATATTTTATACATAAGTATATAGCTATGATATTCAATTATACTACTTTTGTTGCGAAAATGTGAGAAAGGTGATGCTTTAAGTATATTTCAGATTAACAGATATAATAATTATCGAGCTTTGTGTTATTATTGTTTTTAATTCATGTAGTCTTTTCTTTTTGTATTATACAATGGGCCTAAAAAATAAAGTTCACATCCGACCTCAAAAAACTTAGAACCGGCACTGAACAAGTCTACTTCAAAATAACCACCAAGATTCTATGTGATGAGTAAACTGTCCTTTTATGATAATGGAAGCCAAGGATGATGAAAGGGCGAAGGTTCGGACTGCCCAGCATGATAATTGATCCTTAGTTATTTTCGGAGTAGTTTTTCTTTGGGTTTTTCTGCCATGGTTGGGTTTTGGTTGGGGTGTTTGTTTCCCTTTTGGGGTTCTTATCTTGGTTGGCTTCTAGCCACCCCCGGGATTTTTTCCTTTTTGGTTCCTGGCGGCATGTGATTGTCGGAGTAAGGGGAGCTCCTTTTGAGGGTCTGTTTTTGCTCCGTCATCATGCCGAGTGTTTAGGGTCCATTTAATCTTTGTAATTCGTTTTTTGGTAATTAAAACAATTTCTAGCCGCTGTTTGGAGATGCTTAATCTTTGTAATTTGTTTCCAAAGATTAATAAATTTCTTTTGCTGCTAAAAAAAAAACGGTCCTTTTATGGGTTGGAATCCTCTGTTTGCCATAAACATAAGGGTGCTCAGAAAGTGTGGAAAAAGTAAATGAACCACAAGCAATCAAACAGAGAATTACAAAAAAAGCACACCAAACATTGTCCAAGGAACTTGACCATGCTTCAAGCAATGTCATGTGTTTGTAGATGACTTGCATAATCAACTAACCTAAACATCAGAAATATTTTGGGTTAGATTCTGGACTCTGGAGCCCATATCTACACAGACCCCTATATATAAATATGTGCTAACTGTTAAGTTTCTGCATAAATGGTGGATTTCAGAATTTCGAAGCAAACCCGAATCGCGTTGACAGAAAGACGAAAGTTTTCTTGATTTATTATGGTAATACAAATGGGTAGGTGTATAGGTTACTGGGATAATTTTATTTACTCTTTTGGTAAAATGTTTTCAAAGGGAAGCAACTTGTCCATAGGGAGAAGCAGATTTAAAGAAAAAGCAAAAGATAAAGAATGTAGGAGACAACACAAGAGAATAAGAAGGGGTGCAACTGTAGCTAGCTAGAGAGTTGTGAGCCTGTGACAGTGGGGAAAAGCTCTGAAAATGAAGAACTCAGGAAATCATAATGGCGAAAATGAGAGGTTATCGATTGGCAACGATGAAGAGTTATTCCCAGGATTTTCCATATCTTCATTTCAAGCACGAGAAGAAGAGATTGAGAGGAAGAAGATGGAGATCAGGGAGAAGGTTGAAATGCAGTTGGACCGCGCTGAGGAACAATCCAAGCGCTTGTCACACGTTTGGGAAGTGAGTTTATGGAACAAAAAAAATTAATAAGTACATTTATAAATTCGTAACCCAAACACAGACTTAATTTTTTGCAAAAGGATTTTTGAGTTCATATAGTACATGATACTGAATCTTTCTGAAAGTCTATCATCCTTTTTGCTGACTCTGCGTTAGGAGCTCGAGGTTTTGGTCGATCCCATGAGGAAAGAAGTTGCAATTGTTCGTAAAAGGATCGACGTGGTTAACCGAGATCTAAAATCACTAGGCCAGAGCTGCCAAAAGAAGGTTACACTTGCTGCCCCTGTTTGGTAACGCTTATGTTGTTTCATTTTAGTTTTTTCTTTCTAGTTTTTCATACTTTTGGAACATATGTAAAATGAAAACCTTTTCATGGCATTCCTAGTGAAAGTATCTTTTAGTGAGTGGTCAGAAATGGGTTTCGCGGCAAATTACATCTGAAAAGTCTTGGCAAGCTGTTCGGAAAGAAGTTTTATGTATGTGCTCCTTGCCAAAAAAAAAAAGAGAGAGGAGAAAACGATACAAACACAACCAACCGGCCACAATTCCGAACACAACCCCTCACATACACGTGAGTCCCGCGCATTAAATATGTGTGGGACCTATGTGTATGTCACGAGTTGTGTTCGGGCTATTTATATATAGTTTCAAGTGTCAACCATATCTACTACTAATTACTATTGTGTTTACTGTATTTTCATCAACTCAAATGTTTATATTAAAAGTGACTTGAATAAAAAGGAAATTTTCCTGTGCCGATCAAAAAATTCAAAAAAAAAAAAAAAACAACATTGAACTTAAAGATGAAATTTTTTGAGTCGAGTTTCAAAATGGACACAGGAGAAAGAATACAGAGAAGCATTGGAGGCCTTCAATGAGAAGAGCAGTGAGAAAGCTCAACTAACATCCACATTAATGGAGGTAATCTTTATCTCAATTTCTCTTTCCGTGGGGAAACTGAAAACCATATTCTATTTTGATACTTCTTCATTTAGGTATTTCATTTGAGGCTTCTTTCCTACCCATTCTTTGCAACCACACAATGTTGGGCCCCTCCAAAACTCTCGTAGGAGAAAGCTATGGCACACCTAATTTTACGTATTTTGTAAATGGCGAACAACTTTATTAATCTTTGAAAGATGGAATGACAAGGAAACAACACGACTTGGAGGGACAAAAGTCCACTGGACGCAAACCCAAACAAACCCAGAGAAAAGAAAAACAAGTTGGCATGCAAGAAGCCAACCAAACAAGCGGCATAGCTACTACATTATAAACCCAGCAGGTAGAAACAGGAAGGAAAAAAAACAGTTTAGAGTGAAGCCAAAACACTCTTCAGGTTGCACAGAAAGTCATCGATTGAGAACCCAGATCTTCCAACTTTTGGTTTAACCCACAAAGCAATTCTAATTTTGACAAGGTCATTGGTTTTTTCCCAATCAGTGATGGCTTCCTCGAAGACGCAAGCATTTCTTTGGTTCCAAATTGTCCACATTACAGCCATAGGAATCACATCCCAAATCAATCTTCTAGACTTCTTTAATTTCGAATCCTTCCACCATAATAAGAGACCCAGAGCTGAATTAGGAGTGGCCCATTTTATACCCCACCACAAGAACAGAACTTGCAGTTGGCTTTCTCCAAGTTTTGAATGATCCCAAGTCTAAGGAGGTAATCCCCAGACTTAATTTTCCCATGATGGATCAGCCAAATGAAACATTGAACACGAAATGGAGCTGCATTTCTCCAAATGAGATCAAAAGCCGAGCTTGGAGCACTGCAAGAGGGATGAGCAAGTTCAATGAGGGACTTGACTGTGAAAGATTTTGCGGAATTGCCCACCCAAATGAGTTTGTCCTCTGAGCCATCAGTTGCTAAGTTTTCTTAACCATCCAGAATTGAATAAATGTCATCAAGCATTTCCTTTTCCCAAACAAAGAGTCTTCGGTGTATGTTAGGCATGTTTTTAGTTAGTTGAAAGGGACGTACCTTGGAACCATTTGGTACAAGTTGTTTTGGAGAATGGTACGCATATTTTTTGTTTCTGCTATGAGTGTTTTTAGTGTATCGTTATTATTTTTGTTGAAGTTACTGATAGAAGTGCACCATACACCATAGTCACGCATTGTTTTGGTCAGTTACTCCATTTTTTTGTATTTTTTTTTATGAAAATTTCGGCCCATTGAGTGTCTTTGATTGGCTCCTTGCCAATCGAGGTTTGGGTCTTGGATTAGGCAAAGGATTATTCTCTGAATATGATACTGTCTCCTTGTTCCTTTTTATCATTGTATCTTTTTCAATGATTAATAAAACTTTTTTGCCGTGCAAAAAAAAAAAAAAGTTTTTTGGAGGTCTGTACTATAGGATCCTTTATGTATGTGTGCATGAATGATGATTATATCGGTATTCATAGTATAATCTATTCTGTTCAAAAAAAAAAAAAGTATAATCTATTAATTTGATCCCTTCTAAATCTTGATGATTTTTATTTGGCCCCCCAAAATGGTTTTTATTTATTATTACCATAATCCCTCCAAAATCTAAAGAGATTTGTAGGTGGCCCCAACTTAGTGAAATTTGTGTTGCTCCGGTGAACTAATATGTTATTACAATACCACAATAATCACCATTAGATCCTTTACCATTGCTCTAAGTAACCATTGCCATGCGATTCATGGTTTTTTTAAAAAAGTACATTGGTGACACATCAAAATATTACAGAAATTAGGTCCATTGCATTATTCATTTTTGTCGCCCTATATTTCAATCATACATTATGCCTATACGATTGCTTCCAAACACGAGCCAATCACAATTCGAACAAAAGCAGTAATACAAAACAGCAAAATACATTACAACGCCATGATGTATTTGTATTTTTATGATTTTTTTTTTCTTTTCTTTAGTTTCTTATATTGTGATTTCTGTGATACCAGCTAGTGAATGAAAGCGAAAAGCTGAGAATGAAGAAGCTGGAGGAGCTCAGCAAGGTTATTAATCCAGAAGTCTGAAAATTTCTTCCACCAATAATAAGAAGAGTGCAAAATGTTCTCCAGTTTAATTTCTTTTTGTTTTCCATTTTTTTTCTCTCCCAACTTTTTCATTACATGGAAGCTGTAAAGGGTATGTGAATTAACCCTAGTATTTATTGCGTTGAGCACTGCTATCATCAAAATGTGAAATATTACAATTTGTACACTTCTGTTTGCAAAGAAGATCGAGGTTTGAGGTTTGTTAATTTATGGAGGAACATCCGACGTCTATTAGTATATGACAAAAAAAAAATACAAAATGAACCGTATAAATTAGTCATCGAAGGAATCCGATTTAGGACACAACGGCCTAACCAGAATTCATAAGTCCGATTTCAGTACTTAAGAGAAGTCTCACAATCCTCATTCATGTGTTCATAAATACATGTGGACGAGGTACAAAAACATATACAAAATAATATTTTTCTAAAGTAAATTGCGAAAACCAAAGCAGAGATACAAGATGAATTACTGAAACATATGTGACAAAGAGTCTAAATACAATAATGAAAATTGAAAAACATATATAATGGGAAATGAAATACAGTTGAATATTTCTATTATTTCCTTAAGAACATTCAAAGCAGTTGCAATTTTAATACTGTGATTTTCAAACCATTAGCCCTCATTACACAGTTGCACCAACTCCTCTACCAGTCCATCTATATCTTTCTCTCCTTTCATTCTTATAATCTCACTAAATTCTCTTGCTTTCGTTCTTACATCCGCACCAGTTTCGTCCTTCACCACTTTCCTTATAACTTGTGCTATGTTTTCTCTATCGAGTCTCCTATTCTCATCTCTTTTGACCTCCACACCAACACCAACATCCTCCACCACTTTACCGTTAATGGGCTGGTCATATTGCAGGGGCAACGCTATAATCGGAACCCCAAATTTCAAGCTCTCAAGTGTAGAATTCCAACCGCAATGGCTCACAAAACCACCGGTACTTGAATGGGCTAGAATTTGGGCCTGTGGAGCCCAACCATCCACAACCAATCCTCTCTGTCCTATCCTGTCACCAATGGGAATTTTCTCAAAAACCAAAGAAAAACAAAAAGAACAGAAAGGATAACAATTTTACCAAAAATACTCCCTTCGGTTCATTTTCAAATGTTCTTACGAAAAGACATGAAATTTTTTGAATAAAAAAATAAAGTAATTTCGAGCACAGTTTTTAGAACTTTTTGCACAAGTTTAGAAAACTGATTGAGATCTTTAACTTGCTGAAAGTTTTATTTACCAAAGTATTTAATTTTTTACCAAAAAATTACAAGTCTTTCCATAGGGGACACTTAAAAGGGACAGATGGAGTAATTTTTGTAATTAAAAATAGGAAAACAAAAATTGCAAAACATGAGCTATTTTTTTGTAATTACCTGTCAAGAAATTCCACAGGCAGTGTCGCTTCAACTTTAACTTTAGGTCCCTCTCCCATGGGAAACCTAACAACCCAGATGAAATTAACACCACTAAGCTCCAACCCATAAGCTAATTCTTCCCTCTCCTCCTCTGACAGAAAATTCTCACTTCCAAAGGACACAAACACAGTTGAGAGCTCATCTTTTGTGCTCAACCATTGCAGTATCTCTGAATCCTTGTTCTCATCATCAACCTCTTGAACTAGTGGACCGATCGGAACTATTTTTTTCTCAAGCAAAATAGGTAAATAATCAAGGTATTTACCCTCAAGTTCTTTGAAAGTATTGGATAAAATCATTTTACATGATTTTTTCAGGCTTTCTAGGATACGTGTCTTGTTACCTCCACCATCATCTACAGGAGCCATCTTTGGTAGCAGGTTACGAAAACTCCTATGGAGGATTTAGATATGAATTTGTCAAAGGAAATACATAATGAAATTCGTAAGTAAAATGAAATCCACGAACCAATAGAAAATTAAAATTGAATGAATCATGCAAATCAATCAACATGAAGAAAAGATAGAGGTAGGAAATATAGAATCCAAGATTGATAAGAGGCATGGCAAGTTACTGTCCTATCTCTCTCGTTCTATTTTAGTTTCTACGACTAGATAACACTAAAGAATATATATATTCTTATATTCTTAAGTTTAACGAAGAAGATAATTACCATCAAAAAGAAAATAATAAATTCAGAGTATCTTGGTCAATTTGCGCGCATCAACAGCAATAGCTCAATTAGAATCACACCACGTGACAATACCTTAAAGAGGGAGTAGATCCACGAGTCTCACAACTTGACTATCCGATCAACAATTAGGAGTAATTTTTCAAAAGTTGGCGCTGCCACGTGGTGGTCCATAGCTCTTTAAGGCCACAATTCACATTGAACTTATACACTTAGTTATGAAGGTCCCGCTTGAATAGGGGTGGTTTTGGTACTCCATGAGACCTTAAAAGTTTTCAGGTACTTGTGTTCTGAGCTGTGGCGGAGTCAGAATTTTAGTCCGATGGGGGTTGACTTGATAGACATATTTCCATATAAGCGTACGTATATGTATTACATCATTGACCTTTTCTTTTCAACATAACACATTGGTAGAAATTATCTTTAGCCTAGTGCTTTAAAAGTATATGAGTCGTTTTGTTATATTCCTTCAGACAACTACAACACTCACATGGTTATTTTTCACTTATGAAAGAGTTTGGGAAATGAAAATGAGATAAACTTATTTACGGATGTGGCGGGGTTTGCGCCACCGGCTTTTGTGAGCTCCACCAAGCGTAGATTGAAATAATCTGAACCATTCATCTTGTAGGGCTTGCAAAAATAATGTATCCACGCAAAAAATCAGCTTAATCGAACATCGATAGGTATGTCAAAAGTTTAATTTTGGGTTAAAAAATGTATGGTTTTGATTTAGTCAATAGTTTTTAATTTAAAATGTCCAGGACCATCCGTTTTTTTTTTGTTAAATAATTTTTAAAAAAAATTCACAACTTAAAAGAGTACATTGATATCTTTGGATTTGTGAAAAAAATTTGATTCTTTTTACCAAAAAAAAATCATTTTAAGGCTTAGGTTTGGGTATGGGATAATTATTTTGGAACGAAGGAACTACTGTATAGTAATAGAATTTCAAAACCCGGGGGCAGGGCCCGCTCGGCAGTCGCACCAACGTAGTTCCTCAGAAGTCAAACATCTGTATACATATGAAAATGAATACTCCAGCTTTCTCGAGTGAAACAACACAATGAATCACAAAAAAATTAAGACAATTATTTAATACTCTCTGTCCGGATTTGTTAGTCCGTTTTAGGAATTTCAATTTTTTTCTCATTACTTTTTGTCCATTACTTTTTCTGTGTAATTTTTCTCTATTTTAACCTTTAACTTTTCAAAATGGACAAATATTTTCGGACTTGAAAAAATATATTCGTGGACTAACAAATCCGGACAGAGGGAGTAACTCACTGCAATATTAGCTGAAATTCTGGGAACGGGAGTTCAACGTCGGGGTTCGTGAAGAAGGAGAAGTAACAAACTAGCCCCCCTGCTCCGACAATGACAAACTCCACCGCCGGAATTTTATACTCCAATGCAACCGTTGGTGCCCACGGCTGCAGAAAGTCGTAGATGACCAAGTCCGGGCTGAGTGTCTGCAACATTTTGGAGAACTCAGCGCTTGCTAAGTCAAAGGTGTTTATTAAGGTGCGGAGGAGGTGCGGCGGGAGGCCTTTGGTGGTGTGGTAGTGGGGAGGGAGTTCTGGTGACGGTGGGAGGTGGAGAGGTACTAGTTTTATGGAGTGGGATTGAGTTTTAGTGATTCTGTGTTGGATTGAAGTGAGATTTATGGGTGTTGAGCATATGGAGATGTGGAAGTTTTTGGTTGAGAGTTTTTTGGCTAGCTCTAGGAAGGGAGTTATGTGGCCATGAGCTAACCATGGTATCATTAGGACTTTCTTTGGGCTGCTCTTCTTTGAATCCATTCTCTCTCTCTCTCTCTCTCTCTCTCTCTCTCTCTCTCTCTCAATTTTTTTTATGTTTTCTTGATCAGTTGGTGAGGAGTACTATTTAAAGTGTTTGTGAAACGTTCCTCAAAAGAGTGCAAGAAGAGTTGATCTATTGAGAACCAAATTGACATTTCAGTAATATATTAGGGGCATTCGTAAAAAAAAAACCCCTAGAAATGATTCAGTGTCTGATATTTACTTAAAACCAAATCAACACATTCCAGAACCTTAGACAGCATATAATCGTCAGACGTTTATGTGCCAACTTAGTTGGTATGTCTTCTCTTCGTTATAATACCATTACGATCTTGATCCCTAAAATCTTTGTAACCCATATTTCAAATATGAAAATTCTTTTTTGCTGATAGAGAAGAAAATTTCTTGTGGGGTCAATCTACATTTAAAATGACACCCCTCGGCTAGTGGACCGTAGGATTGATTCGATCCCTAGAGTTAGTCAAGGCGTCGGTGTTCTCAAAAAAGAAATGTGATTACATTTTTAAAAGCTTCTCAATTAAAAGGGCGGTCTCGCTTAATTCGTTTTACTAATTCTTTTTAAACTCTCTTTTTTGGTGCGAAATTGATGGCTTACCAATTGAATTAAAGAAAATTAATGTTGGTTACCTGTGGTTAGTGATAGGAAAATAGGTTATGTATTAGTTGGATGTGAAAAATATGTGCCAATTTCATAAGTATATAAGACAACCTAAAATGGTGAGTGGATACAAATTAAGTCGAACATTGCGTACATTTTCAAAATTTAAAAATCGGATGTCCGGACCAATTTACACTTATCTCGACTAATTCCGGAACTCTAGAAATAATGATTGGCATATCTTCAGTGCTCCAAGAAATTGCTGCCTAAACTTTTCTTAAAGTAGTGCAAGAAGAGTTGATCTTTTTCACGCAAGTATTGAGTGGATACAAATTAAGTCGAACATTGCGTACATTTTCAAAATTTTAGATAGACTATCATGTTATGGAAGAGCTTACCATCCAAACCATAAAATCCGGACCTAACGTCCGGGCCAAGGGCGGATAAAGGCATGGGCTGTAGTCCATGCGAGAAATTTTTATTTTTATTTTTCGTATGTAAAATTTTAACCCAAATTAATTTGGCCCACCTCAAATTCTGAAATGATAGGGTAGATGGGTAGGTTTTATTCTTTACGCAATGGTAAACTTTATAAGAAATTGGCATAGGAATATGGAAAATGCTAAACTATACCCAGTGGGCTTATGTTAAGGTTGAAAAAATATATTAAAATGTGTAAAAGTATATAAAACTAGATGTAACTGCATTAAAAAAAGCAAAAGGTGCACTGTAGTGCGTTTTTTTTTGGTGTGTGCCAATAGCAAGACATTAGGAATATTAGATCTACTAGCGAATGACCCGTGCCTAAAGGCACTCCACCAAACAAAAATTGAGCATGAAATACTTGAATGACACTCCGAAACCCATTTGTAGAAGGTTTAAAAAAAACAGCAAAATAATAGAGCATCGCAACTAAATGTAATATGATGAAAATTACAGATTGGCATTCACAAAAAAAATAAAAATACAACGGACCAGCTAACCGACTCACAGATTTCTGTTTAAGATTCAACCGTCCATGGAGAGGAAGACGCGTGTAGTGGCCATGGAGACAAAGGTTCTGGATGAGCCAGAGGTTACCGATACAACAACGTCGATGGAGGAGGGGCTGGCCATATAATAGATTTAAAAAACTGAGCCCTTTTATAATATAAATTTTGATTGGAAAATAGGAAAAGGAATAAGGTAGGGAGAGAGAAAGAGGAATAAAAGTGATAATTGCTCACGGTGGGAATATGGAAAAGATAGACGGCAGAATTAATTTTGGCTGTTACGATTGAAGCTTTCCTTTTCAATTGTGGATGTTACGTGATTGAAGAGAGAGTGGAAATTTGTGTTTCCAAATCAGTAATCATAAGTAAGGAAGGGGACGTTTTGGGGTACCAATATAGGCAACGTTTTTTGGTTCCCAAGTATGACTGACCATTTAGGTGGCAAACATCTGAGCCCGAAAATGCATCTTGGCCATTGATTGAAAGCTTAATCGATCTAAGGCCTTGAGGCTGGCGTGAAAATCAATCTCGATCATCCATTGAATCCAATGGCTGAAATTATAAGGGATTCAAAAAATTGAGCCATTTTATAATATAGATGGTTGAAGCGTGAAACCCATATATTTATTTCTGCAAATTGATCCATCGGTTCAGTACTTTGTGTTAATTTTTCTCAATATAGCATTGGGAGCACGTGCTCAATACTGATTTTTTTTTTGATACTTCGGAAAATTCATAAAACTAGAAGAATAGTGATAGAGACACACCCCCACAGCCACACCCAGCCACATACTCTCTCATATGGGGTGTGGTCCCCACCATCCATACCCCATGTGAGAGAGGGTGTGGCTGGGTGTGACTGTGGGGTGTGTCTCTATCATTTTTGAAACTAGAAAAAGGCACAAAGCCCCAGCAAGATAGCAGTCATAGTGCTCAATACCGGTAATTGCATTCAATTAATTTTTTTTGGATTTCAATGCATTATTGAATTTTTTATTTGATTAAACAATAATCATGATATTCAAAACTTTGGTTCGCCCAACGCAGATTAGGCTCCTGGATCCGCCATTGGTCCGTACCCAACTTTTAGAACAAAATTTGTGCCTTTTTAATAATGGGAAATGAGATACAGTTGAATATTTCTACTATAATTCCTTAGAACGTACATTCAAAACAGCTGCAATTTTAATACCATTAGCCGTCATTGCAAAGTTGCACCAACTCCTCTACCATTCCATCTATATCTTTCTTTTCTTTCATTCTTATAATCTCACTAAATTCTCTTGCTTTCGTTCTTACATCCACACCATTTTTCACCACTTTCTTTATAACTTGTGCTATGTTTTCTCTATCGAGTCTCCTATTCTCATCTCTTTTGACCTCCACACCAACTCCAACATCCTCCTCTACCACTTTACCGTTAATGGGTTGGTCATGTTGCAGAATAAATTTTACCAATGAATAATTTGTAGAAAAATTAATTACATATATATATATATATATATATATGAATAATCTCGAATGACAAATCCCTTACATAAGGCTTATGTAAGGGAGCCCTTATAAGATCCTCCTCCTATATATATATATATATATATAAGGACTACCTTAGCCAAATAAAATGCGGACCTACTATTTTTCGATCGAAATTTGATGATCCGAACCGTTTAATGTGTTTAAAACGCATTTTTAAGGGTACCCGCGAGGAATCACAAAAAAAAAATGACCGGGAAGGGCTTCATCCGAGCAGGTTTTCACACAGGCCGTAGATAAAGTTTTATGAAAAAATGCTCGGATGAAGCCCTTCCCGGTCATTTTTTTTTTTGTGATTCCTCGTGGGTACCCTTAAAAATGCGTTTTAAACACATTGAACGGTTCGGATCATCAAAATTCAATCGGAAAATGGAAGTCCACATTTTATTTGGCAAAAGTAGTCCTTAGGAGATCATTATTGTATATATATATATTAATTCCTTTTAACGCAGAGTCATTTGCTACCGTGAACCGTCAAGATTGTTCATATATATATGTTCAATGTTTCGAATGTTATGATCCAATGAAAGTGAAACATAATTGAGTCAATTGACAACATGCCAGGCAAACCCTCATGTACCAAATTAATTAAACAGGTATCCCAATATATTTCTCCTTGTGAACATGAATATCAACATGCATGAAGCTAACTAACCAAAGTCCACAAATGATATGGGACATGGGGCACTTGTCAATCTAAACCAAGGGTCAGGACAAAGAAATGAACGTACAATTTCCACCGTAATTAAATTCAATCACAAATAAAAATATTACGAATCTTCTTAGTGTACGAATGAAAGCCATGAATTTTCTTAATTAGTGGGTTTGTCATCCTAGCTAGGCTCTTGACCGACTCTTTCCAGTTGATCAAGAATAGAATAGAATGGAAAATTTACTTCTTATCGATCGGAATTGATCAAATATATGATACCGATCGAATACATGAAACGCCTAACGGCCACAGGTTGTTCGAACGAATTAAAACCCCACCAAAAAGTTCAAATTAAATCTCGAATTATGGGGGAAGTAATTGATCGACATGTGACTTTTCAGAAATTCAACTGCCAGGCCCAGGCCAAAGTAGTTAATGGCCGGATCTTAAACCCATTTAGTATCAAATATGAACATCCATCCGTACGTACGTGGCCGGCAAAGAAGTTGCAAATCAATCTACTGCATGCTAGCTTGCCACAAATAATCACACAAAAAGATATCTCTAGACAACGGTAGCTAGAAACTTTTTGAGTCCCAAAAACTGATGTGCACATGGACTAAAATTTACTTACAAATAAACTCCATTAATTATAATCTCTTTGAGATGACTTAGTGCGTATCAGAATGATTACTCATCTGTTAAGGCACATGCACAATTTGTTTTGTCTTACACAACTAAAATTTCCCATCAATTTCACACTAACAAAAAATTAAAAAGAAAGAAATTAGCTAGACAACCTAGATATATAAGCTATGTAAGGGAGCCCTTATAAGATCATCTTTCATATATATATATATATATATGCACTGAATGCATTACAGAATACACGTACGCAATGATTCCAATAACCATGCAAAAATTGAGAACAATTACTATTACTAAACCAAGATTAATTGGAACACTCAGAAGTCTTGAAATCCGGTGATCACCAAGTGCAAACGTTTCTGAAGTTTCGAAACGTTGCTACTGTTGGGATATTATTTGTAAGAGATGAGTGAGAGTGGGATGGAAGGAGTGGCAGAAATGGTAAAATTTAGAGATATTTTGGGTGGTTACTCTAGTGACCATATGAGGTATTCTCGAGACTCGAGAGATTATTCAGTGCCCTGACTCCTCAGGCAATCCTTGCCTGGATGATGATTGATACCGTAATCCTTGGATACCGATGTATAATAAACCGATTACTTACGCGAGACCTATAAGTGGGTTCTACGGGCCAATCTATACACCATCGGTATCCATGGTCGAATTCTGTGTTATAGAGGAACTCGAGGCACCACATAGCAATGCCCTAGAGATTATTATGGTATCGTGTGTCTTGACAATTATGTGGTTATAAAGAACTTGATGGATTGATTAGTCCCTCTCTAGATGGAATTGGAGATGGGAAGTAAACCGAACATATTGGTAAGGAATAATGATACACACACAAATTTTGTGTCATAACCAACCACAACCCCACTCATATGGGGTGTAGGGCTCGCATGTGAGACCCATGTGGGATCCACACCCCATTTAAATGGGGTTGTGGTTGGTTGTGGCACAAAATTTGTGTCACAATCATTTTTGTATTGGTAAGTGACAGGGAATTAGGGACCTCGATCATTTCTTGTGTCTCATGTGATCTCTTAACCTACACAATTTAAGTTGAATGGACCCTGCATGTGTTGTTCTTTTCTTTTGTCCTTTTCAAGTCGAAGAATTGTACCTTTGGCTTTTATAGATGACGTACCAAATTAATGTTTTTGTGGCTCCACACTAATCGGTGTGGAATAGTACATTTCTGTCTTGTCACTTGTCAGGTCACATGTGGTGTCAAGTGCTTTTGAATGATCCATATATCTCTTGTCCTTTCACCTCTCTTTTTATAATCTGGATCGTCTTAAATATTTTTAAATGACCGAGATGCGTGATGGCACATGGTACCGTCCGACATCCATGTTTTTCTCCTGTCTTGAATTAATTTGATAAAATTACGGTTCAAGTAGGGGTGCACATATGTTGGGCCGGGTTTGGGGCGGGCTTATACTAGATACTAACGATATTTGTGCTTGTCCAAGATCAGCCCAATAATAATCAGGCTTCATTTTATATTCTCAAACTCAATCCAATCAAAGTTTTATTTCTCAAGCCCTCCCATGCAACAAGTCCGTTTATTTTTCTAAAGCGTAATTTCACAAACATAATGAAATCAACCACAACAATCACAAATTAGAATTCATAACCGGTAAAACTTAAAGTTTTATGTTCCTGCAATACTATAAAAAACAAACCCACAAAACTATATAGTTCTACTAATAAATGTATCCCAAAAGATAAAAGGAGAAGAATAAAGAAAGGGGAATGATTTTCACACTCCCCTTTTAGCAATTGACACTCCCTTTTTGTCTTTTACTCATGTGAAATTACTACATTACCCTTACATCTTGAGTCACTTTTTTCATGTGAAGGGTAATGTAGTAATTTCACATGAGTAAAAAGACAAAAAGGGAGTGTCAATTGCTAAAATGGGAGTGTGAAAATCATTTTCCTAAAGAAATTGAAAAGAATAAAACAAACATGAAAGATATGCCTCTCTTCGAGAAAGAAAACTCTAAAAGAGAATACCCAAGCAGAGATTTCTAAAATTTATAGCCCAAACCCTAAAAAAATGGGGTTGGGATAGGCAGGCTACCGGACCAGTGTGCACCCGTAAGTTCAAGGTTAAAATCATATTTGTCATCTATGATAATACTCCCTCCGTCCCATTTTGTTTGTTAATTTTTGATAATCGTGTCAGTTTTCAATCGCTTATATCTTTTAATATTGATCTCTAAATATATGCAATATGGATCTTGTTTGATAGTTTCCAATTTATTCTATTATACAGAGTTTTTAAAACGGTGAAAAACATTAAAGATTGAAAGATATAAGCAATTTAAGACGTATGAGAAAATGAAATAATTGACAAATAAATTGGGACGGAGAGAGTAATAGTTGAGCTAGGTATCCGAATTGAATTAAACGTTGAACAAGCTTTCCTTGTCAGTAAGAAATTAGTACCTTTTGACTCAGATAGATGTAATATTTGCTTTCATCCAATACGCGCAGGACTCACCTAATGCAGACAAGGGCGACGCCATTATGGTGGCATTGGTGTCACTTGAACCCACTGGCAGAGAAATGAGAGGTGATCCTCCCCCTCCCCTGACACACCCTACCCTTCCCCCGGCCCCACCCCTTTCCCCA
>JAXBDA010002024.1:0-47151 GCA_036023075.1 Gaultheria prostrata | reverse complement strand
GGGGTGGTGAAAGAGAGTGAGACGGCCAAGAAATAGAAAGAGAACGTGGCCTATAATTAATGTCGAGAGGTTTCTACCTAGAACTGAAGCAATTACTTTTTTTGTTCACGAAACATGGATGGGTTTGAAAATTCAGTTTTGCCCTTACAATTATGAAACACTGTTCTCTGAAAGATGAAATTACAGTTTTTGTCGGATAGTTTTGGAACAAATAAAAGTATACTCAATCTAAAAAAAAAGAGAACACCAAAGAAGGGTTCTTCCTTTCTATAGAATAATAGATTCTAAATTGGGAGGTTTAGGGTTCAAATTTCACCCTAAGGCAATGATTGATAATTTCTCCCCCCTTTAAAGCATCTTCAACCCAATAATCTCCATTCCTCCATTTTGGAGGATCAAAATATAATTTTATATCCAAAAACTGAATTTAGGATTTCACTATTCATGTGAGCTCTAATCCAATAATCTTCATTCCTCCATTTCTCAAACATATTGGTTGTATCATTGGAGGGCGAGGACAAAAAAAAGGAAATGAGAGGAATTTGGAAAGGATGAATAGTGAAAATGGAGGTGATCCTCCATAATTTTTTAATCCTCCATATTTGGAGGGTGAAAAACAATCCTTTCTAATGGAGGGGAAAATCGAGGATGGGTTGGGGAGAGGTTTTCCTCCAAAATGTAGGAATGAAGGCAAAAATAGAGTTATGCAGGGTGGGTTGAAGATGCCCTTAGAGATTCTTTCTTCGTCGGCTTATTTCATCTCTATTATGGGGTTATTTCATGGGGTGATTTAGTTGTTAGGCTTGAGGTAGTTGTTGTGGTTGCATGTGGGCTATCTCAAGTTGATGAGGAGTGTCATTGTCATAATTCTCAATGGCATGAGTGGAAATGATTTCTATTGATTGGCAAAAGAAAAGGGGAAAACAAACCCTGAGGAAAATGCTGAATTAGGATTACCATAATCTGTTAAGAAGGCTGTTATTATTAAATGATTTCATAACATCACAGAAAGTGCGGAGAGATAATAGTTGTCAAAGGTGCGCCTAGGTGAGAGGCGCAGCGAGGCACACCCATTGCGCCTGGGTGTAACCCAGGCAAGGCGACTTGACTAAGGCGCAAAAGGCGACAAGGCGAGAGGTGCACAAAAAGCACGCTTCATTGGAGTTCAATCACAGCCCTAGATTTTTGTTACTTAGGTGTTTTGTTGATTTCGATGTTTTAGTTCTCCTCTATGCGAACCGTAAACTATTTGACATTTGGTAGATGTTTTCATGTATCGTTTGGATGGTATGCTATCTAAAACTCATTGACTTAGTGTTATTAGTTAAAGTATTGGTGTATGCTATTTTTCCTATTTTTTCCGCATAGGTGCGCCTCGCTTCAAAAAGGCACTCGCCTCGCCTCTCACCTTAGTCCCCATGAGACTTTGCGCCTCGTTGTGCCTTTCGCCTTTGACAACTATCAGAGAGACACATAAATTGGTTAGGGTGTTATTATTCTTAACAGAACAATCATAGACTAAGTTTTCTTTTATACTATCTTGTACTCTGAGTTTTGATATGACTACCTGTCAGACTTGAGGAGAATCTCTAGAGCTGCCACTGTGCATGTGTTTTTGGCATTATGTTGTGCTTGTGGAAGCTTTGTGCACTACGTGATTTGCTTCTGGGGTGATTGAATGATATAAACCAATTCTGTACATAATTCCTTTATGTATTGTGTATATATCTGTATATATAATGGTATGGACGAGGATGACGAGTATTGACGACTGGATATGCATATGTTTTATTTGCTAATTCTTTCCTAAGGTGGAGCGATTAATGCATTTTATTGGGCAAATTAAAACTCGTCGTGCTGCAATCCTTGGTGTTAAAATTTCAATGGTTATCATAGAAAATTATAAAAGATAAACAACAAACCGTTTGCTGATTGATATTTGAGAGATATTGAAGGTGCTTGCATTTTGGGTCTATTTATTTGACGAATTACTTATAGTTAAAGTATCCAACTCAAAACTAATTGGTAATGAGTGGAGAGGCCGCCCAGGCTTATATAGTCGTTTTGCATGGGTATTAATTAACCAATATGGGACAACCTCTAACCACTCCTGCACTTGCGACCCTGACTCGCACGTGAAGAGGTAAATAACAGGACTACAACATTGGGATCATAACGAAACATGGTGCACTTAGGCACAAACAACGGGGCATTAGCCAAAAAAGTCTTGTCCAAAATTGATGGAATGAAGATTGAACACTATTTTTGGTGGAGAAGTGGTCTAATTCATTTTTGGTTTCAGAGGCTTTTTTTTTTTTTTAACATTTATGGTTTAGTAGGATTCCTATTTTTGCACTTAGGATTTCTTGTTTCGTGTGTTTTCTTAGTTTCCTTAGTTGTAAGGTAAGTCTTGGGAGGTGTGGAGTTTAAGCAGCCATGTTTTGTCAAAAATAGCAGCTGTAAGTTGTTGCAAGTTGTACGGCTGCAGGTTGCTAGTGCTGCTGGTACTATTTTGACATATTAGGCAAAGGTACTTCACCATTAAGTAAGCATCTGCGAATCCAGACCATTGATTGGAGGTGTGTGGACCCCACCTCCATTGTGAGTGAGTGTAAGTATTTGTGTATTTGTGTGTGGTGGTGGCAAAATTGTTGCTTCCCATGTTAGAAGAAACCTCCTATCAATTCTTGTGGAACAGTTCAATGGCTCTCTGTTTAAAACTTTTTTATTTACTCCTCGGGGGCCAGTCAACGGTCTTTCCACTTCCACCGGCTTTAACTGGGGTCCCTGGCCTCTCAGAACAGTTCAATGGCTCTTGCGTAGCAAGAGCCCTGTGGTTTTGGTAAATGGTCACCCAACACTCGTCATTGTGATTCCCTTTGTGAGGGGGACAACCCGCCTACAGTTTACTAGACCAAAAATTTATCACATTCTCTGATCCCTTATTTGGCATGAATAGATGAAGGAAATTCTCCTGAATCTTACTGAAAATGGGAGCATGTGGATTGGTCGGGCCAATAAATGTTCCATATAATATGCATAAACAAGCGTTGTTTTGCTTGTTTAGTTCTATTTGTGCATTTGAAAACGGCTATTGAAATACTACACTATTCTCTCTGAATCCTGTATACATTGTGTATGTGTTGTGTAGGAAATTCTGCGCAGAAGTTCTGTAGAGTGTAGTTTTTATGATGTGTAATGTGTATTGCATGGGTGGAAGTAGTCCATCTACTTGTGGGTTAATGTATATGGAATTGTTGTATTTTGGGACAACCATGTTAGAATCCCTACTGACTTCATCAGCCAATCTCGCTACATTTGTTTTTTATAAGAAAAAATTTATTAATCTTTGAAAACAAATTACAAAGATTACACGGGTCTAGACTGAAAACGCCAAAGACCCAAAAGGAGAAATAACAAGACACAACAAGGATGGTAAGATACCAGCCAAAACAAAGAACCGGACTAACACCCAAGACGACCAAAACTCCAGAACAAGAAAATAACATTGAGATGGCCACAGGAACACCCCAAAAAACAACAACAAAAAAAGGAAAACGCTAGAAACACCTTCCCCTAAACCAGCCAAGAGTAAGCATAACCCGAAGCATCCAAACCCAGCCAAGGAGGCAAAAGAAACCCAAAGCGTCGAAACCTCCAACCAACAACGACGAGGGATAAATTAGAACTCCACAGAAACGGATGAACTAACCTCCAAATTTTCAATAGCTTTAATTTCCATTTCAGAAATATCAACTCCCTGAGCTTCTAAAAGTTTCTTAATATTATAGCTATCCCTTCCAAAAAAAATTACGCCATACAAAGCACCCATCTCCATATTTTTACGGGCTTCCTTGATAAGCATCGAATACCTCTTGGGAATGTCGCTACTAGCTTCCTCTTGATTCGAAAGAGAGGACCCATCAAAACTACCATTCTTTGAGTCCGATTTAGAAGACCTCAACTTCTCTTTACGATCCCGGCTTAACGACCTAGAAACGAAGGCAGCTTTCAAAGGGTTTTTTGTCCATAAAAGTTTCCTTTGATACCCTTTCTTAGACCTGGCTTTCTTTTTATGGCGCAAGAAGTCCACATAATTAACAAGGGGATCGGAAGAGACTAGATCAGCGGAACGGGAGATGTTAAAGCTAGTATTCGCAAATTCCTTCTCAACTTGAGATGCCTCGTTACAGTCCTCCGCATGGATTGATCTCTCAGTACAATGAAATTTACCCAAAGGGGAGCTGGATTTCTCAATGGAGGAGTTTGAGAAAGTGACAGAATTATCCCCCAAATCGATATTCGAAAGCTGAGCATGATCTCCCATATTTGAGATAACAAAAGTGTCACCCAAATCGCCACTGATAGCATCAGCACTAGACATATCAGTCAAGTTGTCACGCCCTGCTTTTTGATAAACTAAATACTAAGATTATCCACGTATGCTAGTCAAAAGTCAACCAAACTTCCATAGAAAAGTCTAAGTCAAAGTTCCATCACATACATAAGTCAACGGTTCACTATCGGTACCATACCGTATCCAAATGCATAAGTACCCAATAATAAGTTTGAAGTTATTACATAAATCCCAATAAGTCAAAAGATTGAATAAATAGAAGTTACATTGCCATCTATCAAAAAAATACTAGTTATAAGATGGAAAAATAACTTCATGCATGTCTAAGCTCCATATGATGCATCACTCCACAAACATCGAATCTCATGCTCCATGCTATGTACCTGAAATTGATAGGGTGAGCTCACTAGCCCAGTAGGAAACAAATCTACTAACGTTAGGTGTATGTAGATGATATGTACATAAGACTATAAGAGGAAAGGACAACAAGAATAGGATGGCCAATGCGCTCAACAAAAGGATCACAATATGAATAAATAACCGAGAAGTACCCAAGTGTCCCTAACGTATCCAAGTGTCCAAAATATTATCAAAGTATCCAAATGAAACTCGAAAATCCATTTAGTTAGTCAAAATCAACAACAAGTATCACATGTATCCAAATTTGTGTCCAATGTTCACCAAAATACCATATGTACCTCTAAACAATTTCATTTCCAACTTTTTCATAAAATTAACCATTACATTTAATAGGGAATGAATCCCTCTGTCGGGTTCCGTGGGCTCCGTGCACCCCTGCCGGATTTCATGGGCTCCGTGCACCCCTGCCGGGTTTCGTGGGCTTCGTTCACCCATGGCTAGGGACACCAAACGGGTGAACCTTAGAATCATAAATCCATTTTCATCATCTCAAAACATTTAGTTCATCAAAATATTTCCATGTATCCCATTTCTTTCAAAACGCCACAATTTTCGCCAAAAGTGTCACATGTACTCAATAAGGTGCGTGTCCGATACGTATAACAAAGTGGTTGATAAAATCACGTGTCAAAAGGTTGGTTTTAACATTTTAAAGTGAATTTGAGGGTTACCGCAATGCCAAAAGTCGATTATTCGAAGATATGAGCGATCGGGTGTCAAACGGGCATCAAGGGACCAACCGGGAACAAAATAGAAAATGGGGCAGCTGCTGGATTTTCCGCCCGGACGGTCGGGACAGATTTTCAAGGTTTCAAAAGTTGCAGATTTTCACCTCTAAGGTGTGGAATTTCAACCCAAGTCCAAATGTGATGATTCAAGCACAAATTTGAGATATCAAGCAACAAATAAACATGGAGGGAGTACAAATCAACCACCAATTGAGTGATTCAACAAGTAATTTCATAGATCTAGATCAAAACATGAAGAAAACCCATTGACAAATGGATTTTACTAGAAATTGATAGGCAATAACAAAAGGTATGCACAAATTCAACTAGATACAACTAGAAGGAGTAGATAAAAGTCCCCTACCTCAAAGATTGAGCTTGAAATATGTAGGAGATGGAAAACCCTAGGTTTTGATACACCCCAACCGAAATGTGCAAGCTCCAAGCAAAATCACGGAGACCAGGACTTCAAATCACGTATAGTTAACGAATCTAAGGTTGAATATTGAGTTTGGGGAGTGAGAAAGGTGGATTTTGTGGAGGGTTTTGGGAAGAATTTTGAGAGGAAAATGGGGGAAAGGTGGCCGGCCAAAATGGGGAGAAAAAGAGATGGGTTTTGTTGTGTAAAAGGTGCCCCACACATATGTATATACTCCCCCACATTACACATACCTCCTTAATGTTTCAAATGCACTTTAAAGACACCCACATGCAATAAACCAACTCCACATTGTCCCACTTTAATTAAATTTCATTTCCTCACATTTCCGGAATAACCGGAAAAATATTATGAATTTATGGGTCCTTACACAAGTCCTTCTGTATTGTCAAAGGATCCGGAGCCTGAACATCAACATCGACCCTCAAAGCATCATCCAAGGAGGGAGACAAAACCTGGTCGTAATTCCTAGCCATATCACCAACATCATCTCCTCCATCCACTCCTTCCTTAATTCCAGTTTTCATTTCAGAATCAGAAG
Organism: Gaultheria prostrata; assembly: GCA_036023075.1. Classification (NCBI taxonomy): domain Eukaryota; kingdom Viridiplantae; phylum Streptophyta; class Magnoliopsida; order Ericales; family Ericaceae; genus Gaultheria; species Gaultheria prostrata. The sequence goes on along the minus strand of JAXBDA010002024.1, from coordinate 40,666 downwards.
GGCTAGCATGTTGCACTACGTTTAGCTCCATTACATTTGCAAATAGCTCTGATGAAACTATTGACACCCACTTGCTCTTCAACAACTCTAACAGGGAAAATCTTGCCATTGAACTCCAAATTAACAATTTGATTGATAACTTCAAATGCTTTCATGGAAATCTTTATCTTTTCAACTGATAGAGATGACCTAGTGGAGGTAGCTTCATCCAAAGTAATTATTTCACCCCACAATCTACCAATACTAAAGAAAGTATCTGCATTCCAAACATTAAAAGGGATCCCGTAGCAATTAAGCCAAACAACACGATAGTATTCCGTCATTGGTTCAGGTGCCCATTCTTTAACTTCATCAAAGAAATTCAAAAGCCAACATAGACCTCCTCCTTCAAGCATAGCTTTCATATGGTCAATGGATTCAAAAGTCAGCAAGATGAAATTTCCTCCCATTTGTCTAATCTGGACATTCCAAACCCTTCCGAAATGAAAACCTCCCTAAGAGACTCCACCGATCTCTGAGAAGGGAGTTTTGCAATAGCACTCATCGATAGCCACTGGTTGTCATCGTCCCTGGCCTTAATAGAAAATCTAGATGCAGGGGATATCTTACCAGAGACAATATCAGCGAATGGAAGAGATCTATTCTCAACAAAATCTGTATTCAATTTGTTGTTGTCCTCAAAAGCATAAGAAGGGGGATTTTCTATGTTATCATTAGAGACACCCGATTTCTGCAAAGCAAACACATTTCTGCTAGATTGAGGATACCTAGCAAGGTTCACCTGGATAGGGAAATCTCTGATCCGTAACCCATCGAGCTCCTGAATGGCCCTATTGGCCTCCTCCCTTGATTTAAATCTGAAAAACTTGGTATTGAAACTAGAGCACTTCTTCTTAGGGATATAAACATCAGTCACATCCCCGTAAGGCCTGAACAGTTGGCGAAGCCAAACAGAGTCCATCTCATACGGAAGATTGTCGACATATACCGAAACGGAAGAGTGATTTGGGGGTTATGGAAGCGGAGAGAGACGGGGTTGTGAGGGGTAGAAAAGGGTGTGAGGGGGGTTGAGCAAACGGCGTTTGTGGAGTATAAGGAGGAGGGAATGAAAATAAAGATAGGATTCGAAAAAGGAGGGGATCCGGCGAAAGCAGCGAATGACAGAATAGGAGATTAGATCTAGCAGGAAAGAAGAGCCAGGAAGCGAGAGAGATAATGGAGTCCCAATCTCGCTACATTAGTTAATAGTGATAGCAAACATCGGTCATCGCTCATGCATGCTTAGTAATTGCGTGTCCAATTTGACATGTTGGATCCACATCTCATACTCTGATCAAAATTGGTGCAACACAGGCTGAATGATGTTATTTAAACAAATTAGATGTTTTGTGTTAGTTTAACGTTTGGCATCATCACCGTTCTTTGCAGAAGTAGCAAGATCATTGAGAGATGTACGACCAGCTCATTACACGCTGAAGGTCGAGTCCTTCTCCCTACTCTTCCAGTTATTGGAAGATGCTGGAGTGCAGAACTACGAATCAGACATCTTCGAAGCCGGTGGCTTCAAATGGTTGAGCTGAAGAACTCTTCTTATATACTGTTGTCTTTGTTGTCTTCTCGTTAGGGCATAAATACACTGACTATTAGTAGGTTTTCGTGGTGAAGGAAATTGTCTCTCTACCCACGCGGTGATAAAGGAAGAAACGGGGAAGGATACATCTCTTTGTACTTGGTAATAGCAGAGACAAATCGTTTACCTCTTGGTTGGGAGGTCAACGTAGACTTCAAATTGTTTGTGTTCAATCAGATACGCGACCAGTACATGACAATTCAAGGTAGTCTCATTGTTAGTAATATAAGTTCTCTCCTTTCTACATGAGTAATGTTTCCAAGTTTTCAACCTTGTGCATATTAGGCACTCTGCACACCTCATATTCTTCTGTACCAATTAACAAATACTCAGGAACGAACGGGAAGGTGAGACGCTTTCATAGGATGAAAACTGAATGGGGCTTTTCCCAGTTAGTCCCACTCAGTAGCTTCAACGACGTTGCTAATGGATACCTCATCCAAGACATGTGCGTGTTTGGAGCAGAAGTTTTTGTGGTAAATGATACCGGCAGAGGACAATGTCTTACCTTATTGAAGGGACTTGGCACTACTCACACTTGGAAGATTGACAATTTTTCATCTCTAGGTGACAAAATTCATTCCTTTGAGGTCTTCACTATTGATGAACGGAAGTGGTACTCAAACATCAATTTCCCTTCTCTTACCTACATTTAGCAGATTGTTGATATGACAATTAACCATAGTTAATTTGTGGTTCCTCGAACAAATCCAGGAAGTTAATGCTCTATCCGAAAGGCACTTCAGACGCAAAGGACAAATACATGTCTCTTTTTCTCAAGTTACAGGATGTGAATATCTTTCCTCCTGAACGGCAAACATATGCCAAACGCACCCTGCGTATAGTGAACCAGAACGGTGGCCAGCATGTGGAATTCACTGGTAATGTTACATTTCCACTGCAAACCATATTAGATCTTCAACAATTTTCTCCCTTTTAAGCACAAAATAAGTACAGTGAGACTCCAACCAGAAGGTTTGTGATCTCATTTGACAAAAAACTATATCCCGGGGATTCAGTTTGTTTTTTGGAGATTATGATCAAGAAGAGCTTTCTAATTACATATAATCTTGGTAATTTGAAAACAATTGCCTAGTTTTCTATTGCAGGAACCAAGTGTTTCAGTAGTTCGAATTCCGGTTGGGGTTGGCGCAACTTTTTGCCATTGACCGATCTCTGTGATGCTTCGAAGGGCTTCCTTGTGAACAATACCCTAATTTTTCAAGCTGAAGTTAAAGTGTTGTCCACGGTGAATAATTTTTAAGGGTACATCACGTACTTAAGCTTTTTATTTCACCAGTAAAATGATGTTGAGCAATGCTACGAACACAACTTTAGAAGCCATTGGATGCATATAGGCCACATGCGTCGATCGGCTCCAGACATGGTTGTGTTCTAAGGAGAATTTCTGGAGCCGCCACTATGTATATCTTCGTGTTTTTGGCATTATGTTGTGCTTGCGTGAATTTTGTGCACTACGTGATTTGCTTGTGGGGTGATTGGATGATATAAACCACTTCTATACATAATTCCTTTATATATTGGGTATTTATCTATGTATATATAATGGTATGGATGGGGAATGGAAATGCCCTTATGTTTTTTTTTTGCTAATTCGTCCCTAAGGTGGAGCAATTAATGCATTTTATTGGCAAAAACTCGTAATGCCGCTTACTCCTTGGTGTTAAAATTTCAATGGTTATCATAGAAATTATAAAAGCTAAACAACAAACCGTTTGCTGATTGATATTTAAGAGATATTGAAAGTGCTTGCATTTTGGGTCCATTTATTTGACGAAACTTATAGTGAAGGGCTATGTTAAAGCATTCAACTCAAAATTAATTGGCTATGAGTAGAGAGGCCGCTCAGTCTCATATACTTGTTTTGTAGGGGTATTAATTAACCAATATGGGACAACCTCAAACCACTCTTGCACTTGCGACCCCTGACTTGCACGTGGAGAGGTAAATGACATATCTACAACTTTGGGATCATAACAAAATATGGTGCACTTAGGCACAAGCAACGGGGCATTAGCCAAGAGAGTCTAGTCCAAAATCCTCTGAAATCCTAGCTCTGATACCATGTTAAAGCATCCAACTCAAAATCAATTGGCAATGAGTGGAGAGGCCGCCCGAACTCGTACACTAGTTTTGGAGGGGTATTAATTAACCAATATGGGGCAAACTTCTAAGTTCTAACAGGATATATTATCACATGACACATAATCCTATCTGAAAAATCATGATGGTAGTAGTAATACCACACTCCCCATGGCAACATATCTCGCAATTATTGGGATTACATTTCCCATGCATGTTTAATCAGGACTGTAATAATTTTCAACAATCACCGGATATGTAGCCCTTTAGAAGATATTGTCACCAAATCCGGTCAAGCAAACAGGCCCTTTAGAATTACCGAAATTGTTATCGAATTGGAATTTAGTCATGAACATTGCAATATAGAAATGCATCATGGTCGTAAGTCGAAACATATACTAGGTGCGCAAGGCTCTGATGCATACCTATACGAAGTACATCGTAATAAGCATAATATCTACAATTTGGTCAAAATATTCATGTGGGGCTAACAATGTAATACGCCATTTTCCATTACGCCTTGTTTGTCACTGGCCGAGTGCCGGCTCTGAGATATGAGACCGGATGCGAATTTTATTTTTGAGGCCCATTGTATAATACAAAAAATAAACTAAAAGAATTGAAAACAATAATAACACAAAGCTCGATAATCAATACATATGTTAATCCAAAATATATTGGTTAAACATCACCCTTCTCACATTTTTTCGCACCAAAAATAGTAATTAAACTCTCATAATCAAGTTTAGATGTATACCTATATGTAAGGGTATAAAATATATGGGGACCACAAAATTAGTTAAAATTTGGGGGCCAGATGCGACCGCATCCTTGGCGTATGTCCAAAGCCGGCTATGCACTGGACTAATAGTGGCTGGAGATCTAATTCCTATTCCCATGGATCAGTAATCATATCACTATACCAGAGTAGTTGTGAGGGGATTAATAATGATGCACGCCCTGTGGTATTTTCTATTCCATGTTATGTGGAAGAGAAGATTTGATCCTAACCGCAAAAGTTCCATCTAAACGTAGGATACATGGTCCTGTTGGATTTTGAATCCAATCCGATCAATGATTTAATCGTAGCAAACAAAACGGGCTCTATGAGTCGAATAACAAGTAGTGTCGTATAAGTTGTGGAATGTTTTGTCACGGATAAACATTCATATGTTTTGTCTATTTTCCTGTGATTTTCACTGGACAAGCTATTGTTTTGTTAAATCGGAGAAAGTGTTCCCTATCAACTAATTATTAACTATGTTAGAACAGTGAATATCAATCATGCATTCATGCGTGCTTGCTACCAATGAGGCATGTCAGATCTTTATCCATACTCTCCCGGTCTCGCCGAAGTTTCATGTTTCCGCATGATTACTCCATACATTGAAGAACACATGGAACATTGGCTGGATTGCGCAAATACGACAAATTAAATGTTCTGTGGTAGTTGACTATTTATTTCTTTATCATTCTGCAGCAGTAGCAAAATCACTGAGAGAGATTCCACCAGCCCACTACACTTTCAAGATCAAGTCATGCATTCTCATTACTCTGACAGATGTTTTTAGATGCTGAACAGAAGAACTTGGAATCGGCCGTTTTTGAAGCTAGTGGCTACAAATGGTTGAGTTGCTAAACTCATCTTGGATTTCTTTTGAATACCAATTCTAACATAGAAGCTAACCTTATTTCTTTTGTGTTGAAGGAAGTTGTCTCTCTACCCACACGGTGATAAAGAAAGAAATGGGGAAGGGCACATCTCTCTGTATTTGGCAATTGCAGATAGAGATAGTTTACCTCTTGGTTGGGAGGTCAATGTGAACTTCAAATTTTTTGTGTTTGACCAAATCCAAGACAAATACATGACTGTTCAAGGTGGTCATTTTAGTTACAATAAATCTCTTTTTAAGGCTTCTGGATTCTCAACCACCTGATGCTTCTTTTAATCCATTGCTTAGATGCCAACAGGAAGGTGAGGCGTTTTCACAAGATGAAGACTAAGTGGGGTTTCGCACAATTACTCCCACTCAGTAATTTCAGTGATGCTGCTAATGGATACCTGGTCAATGACACGTGCGCGTTTGGAGTAGAAATTTTTGCGGTAAGTTACAATGGCAGAGGAGAATGTTTAAACGTACTGGAGGGACTTGAAACTACCTATACCTGGAAAATTGATAATTTTTCGTCTCTGCAAGACAAAGTTCATTACTTTGTTAGGATCGATTCACACACGCACACGATATACGAGTATAAACAGTAAAGAAATCAACACAGAGATATACGTGGTTCCCCAAAACCGGGTACGTCCACGGGAGCGGAGAGAGAATCTGTTTATTGATGATCTGAGTACATAGGGTTTTACAATAGAGAGTATATATAGTCACCACATCTATTCCAACCCTACTTCGCTCCACTCCGCTCCATTCGGTCGCTTCGCTTCCCTCACTCCGCTCCGCTCGGCACTGGCCTTTTACGAGTACCTCTCATACACACCATATGAGCCACAAGTTCCAACAATCTCCACCTTGGCGAATAACCTCGCCCATTCAGAAGATAATCACCTTGATCCAGCCGGTTTGGGGGGCTTTCTAGCACTTGGAGACATTAACCAAGTCCAAGCAATGCTTGAACTTGTCTGCGGTCACAGTCTTTGTCAACATGTTAGCTGCATTCTCAGAAGTGTGCACCTTTCCCAATATCACATCACCCATAACAATCAACTCTCTCACCTTGTGAAATCTCACGTCAATATGCTTGGTCCTCGCATGATACACCTGATGCTTTGCCAAATAAATGGCACTCTGACTATCACAATACAGCTGTACTCCACCTTGATCTATGCCCAACTCCTTCACAAAACCCTTTAACCACAACGCTTCTTTCCCAGCCTCAGTCACTGCCATGTACTCAGATTCAGTAGTAGATAGAGCCACCAGAGGTTGTACCATGGATCTCCAACAAATTGGTCCACCTGCCAGTGTAAACACATACCCTGTCGTAGACCTCCTGTCATCCAACCCTCCAGCATAATCTGCATCTACATACCCCACAACTGAAATCTGATCCCGTTGCCTAGCAAATATAATCCCATGGTCTGCAGTACCTCTCAAGTATCTGAATATCCACTTGACCGCTTTCCAGTGCTTTCTGCCTGGATTTGCCATGTACTTGCTCACTGTGCTGACTGCATATACCAAATCGGGTCTTGTACATACCATCGCATACATCAAGCAACCAACTGCACTCGCATAAGGCACGTTTGACATATCCTGAATCTCTTTAGCTGACTCCGGACACTGCGCTGTAGATAACCTGAAATGACTCGCCAATGGAGTGCTGACTTGTTTAGCATTAGCCATACTAAATCTCTCCAACACTTTCCCCACGTAATCCTTCTGGGACAACCAGAGCTTACCAGCTGACCTATCCCTGCGAATCTCCATCCCAAGTATTTTCCTAGCAACACCCAAATCCTTCATGTCAAACTCCTTTCCCAACAAGGCCTTCAACCTGTTGACTTCAACCATACTTTTCGCAGCAATAAGCATATCATCCACATAAAGTAACAGAAAAATATAGGAACCATCATCAAGACTCTTAACATAAACACAACAATCGTACTCACAGCGTGTGAACTCAATCCGAATCATGAACAAATCAAACCTCTTATACCATTGTCTCGGAGACTGCTTCAGCCCATATAGCGACTTCTTCAACCTACAAACCAGGTGCTCAGTCTCTGGCTGCTTGAACCCCTCAGGCTGCTCCATGAATATAACTTCCTCCAAATCACCATGGAGAAAAGCTGTTTTCACATCCAGCTGCTCTAACTCCAGATCATAGCTAGCCACCAATGCCAAGATAATCCTGATTGAAGTATGCCTCACCATTGGAGAGAACACCTCATCATAGTCAATCCCCTTCCTCTGTGAGTACCCCTTTGCAACTAGTCGAGCCTTGAACCTCTCATCTAGACTTCTTCCCAGTCGTCATCCGACATGGCCTCTGGTTTCTTCTTCAACGCCTTCACCAATCCCTGTTGCACCAACAGATCCTTTACTCTCTGTTGCCATAGTCCGAAATTCCCAGTCCCGTCGAACTTCATCACATCGAACTTTGTAACAGACGAACTCGCTCCACTCCGCTCTGTTCGGTCGCTCCGCTTCCCTCACTCCGCTCCGCTCCGCTCGGCACTAGCCTTTTACGAGTACCTCTCATACACACCATATGAGCCACAAGTGTAATGGTTTGCATTTTTAAATGACATTTTTCTTGTTTGAAATATTTTTATTTCATATAATTATATTTTATTTATTTATTTATTTAAATGCCACGTCTTAAAATCTCGTACGCATGCATGCATGAGTAAGAATAGTAAAGGTTAAAATGATATGTGCTTATATACGTACACCCATGCACATAGTGGTTAGTATCTAAATTACTTGGCTTCTTCCTTGCTACCTTGTCCAATCAACACACTCTATGAAGAGTAAAAACTACCTAGAACTATTATGACCTACACTATTTAGGTCTCCTACACAGCCCCCCTTTATTCCGTAAAAACTCCCCTCCCTTCCTTTTCTTTTACTGGTACGTGTAACTTCCCCAAACCAATTACCTCTTTTACTACCAATTACCTCTTTCACTAGTACGTGTACCTTCCCCAAACCAATTACCTTACCAACCCATATATCCTTTAAAAGACACAGCCCACCTTTTCTTTTTCTTTTTTCCATTTTCGGAAAAGAAACAGAAGGATAGAGAGAGAGCATTATTTTCGGCAGAGAGAGAGTGCATAAAATGGCATCACCTTACTCCCTTTCCTTTCTCTTTTCCTTCATCTTCCTCACTATGAAAAGTGCCATTTTTTCCCTACTGACCACCACAAAATCCAGCCCCTTTTAGCTTCCGAAACAGTCCCGAAACCTGTTACATTTAAGCTCCAAATACTGTCACATAATCAGCCCCCGAATCCACTCCGTTTCACTCCGAAAAACAGTTCCGAACCGGCCACCAACGGAGCTCCATATTGTCGTACGTTGTAGCCGTCAACCCAATCCCATTTAAGCTCCGCTACGCGCTAAAACTTCGGACCGAGGTAGTTAAATTCTACCTCCCTAAATATATATATCTAGTGTACCTACTGTTGATAATAGAACTTGATTTTGGTTGCTCATTTAAACATGTAATGTGTTAATTACGTGAGATATTGAATATGATCAAGGTGCATTTGTCTAAACCATTTTGAAAGTTATACCTGCTGGAGTCGAATGCATATGTATATTTTTCGCTCGGACGTGTTTTCCCTTTATAAATGATTGGAGTATAAGCTTGACAACTTTTGAAAGAAAAGAAAGAACTGGGTGAAGTTTAGAAGCTAACCCGACCGACCCACATGCTATTAATCTCACGAAGTTTTATTAACACAACTGCGGTACTTGAACTCGAAGTATAAAATGGAAATCGCATTTACGTTGTAATTATGGTTATGTTTAGTTAATGTTAGTAGATTGATTAACAGAAAAATGTAGGTAGAATTATCTCATTTCATAAATACGGATACTGTTAATTGATTTATTTATATTTTTACCATTGTGATTAATGAGTGTCTGCCAAGAGGCCGAGAGATTGGAATTAGGAAATCAACATTTGATCACATGTTTCACTGGATTGTTCAATCTAGGTTAATTCTATTTGTTTATTTAATTTTTTGCTAAAATAAATATACATAGAAACCATGTGCCACATGAAGTCAGTAGCTTCCTAAGATTGGTCACTTTTATTTGAAATTGCGTTTCGTGCCTGTTCGTACACTCGTTCATATGATTCTTGTTGTGGGATATTTATTTATTGATGATTTGTTTATTTTATTGTTCTTGATAACATAGAGTGGACAAATAGGTTCCCGGGTTTGATGCTCGTACTTAGAGATCACCTAGACGTTAAGTTAATGGAAAAATGGAATGATGATATTGGATTGTGGGAATGATGGTTTTGGATGGTTGGGAATTTTGAACGGCAGAAAGCCGGTTGATTTCGGAGAATTGAAAGATTATGATTGGCAGAAAGCCAGAGATTCGAAAACCCTAAGTTACGGCAATGCGTGATTTCTCCTTATGAATTTAGGCGATAAAAGGGTGGTTTGTATTATAGACCAGACATGTCTTTATACTCCCGAGGTTATAGATAGTTCCTCGTGGGCCCAGAAGGTATCGACTTACCCTGGGGAATTCATCCTTGTGAGGCGTTGATGAATCTGACTAAGTAGATAATTTAGTCCATTCATCAGGGCTCCCAGATAGGGCAAGCAAGGGGGGAGGGAATCACGATTGGTCGTAGTCTTGGTGGTTGACACGGGAGGATATTTCTCAAAGGATGAGATTCTACAATTCACTGAGTTAATGGATAGTAATTAAATTGGATTGTTCTTTACTTTAATTGCATAATATATCCGTTGTCTGTAAGTTATGGGTTCGGGTAGGGTTTAGCTATTGAGTGATTATTCGCTCATGGTGCTATTGTGGCCCTGGCATATTACACCAGGTAACGAGGGCACAGAAGAGGAACCATACTACCAGATGGAGGAGTTTGCAGCTGCTCATATGCAGGAGGAGAACTGGAATCAAGACCTGAACCTAAACCTCTAGAGATCCATTCCTTCCTTTATTTTGTGGGACAAATGTAATTTTATTTTCCCAATGGAAGTACTATGTTTATTTGTGTTCAAACCAGACTATTTATATTTGTAACCAAATTAAGACACTTATGCTGTTTTCACTATTTAATAAATGAAACTCTTTTGAATAAATTGTTTATATTAATTTAATTAATGTTTCCAAAAATCGGGCGTTACAACAAGTTCCAACACTCTGATGTCTTCACAATAGGGAAAAGGAAGTGGTAAGTAACCATTGACTTGTGCGGGCATTTGAGCAGCTAGGGTAAATCGACTACTCTCTGCTAGAACCTGAGAGAGACTGTACGGACCAAACCCTAGAAATCGACAGGGAATACTGCTTCACTCCATCTGTTGGGATTATACGTCGAACTTCGGGTAAGTCCATTTACATCCCATTTCCTTTTCTCTTCTTCCTTAATTGAAACTAATCTTTCAATATCAAAGAAAAATGGGTTGTTCAAAATTAGCAGTTCCAGCTATGGCGACTGGTTATCTGCCCATCGAGTTAGTGATTGAGATCCTGTCGAGAATCGAGATTGCCTGTGAAATCCCTCTTGCGATTCAAATCCGTATGCAAAAACTGGTACGCCGTACGCCCTCATCGAAAGCACTAATTTTGTCGCCGAACACCTAACTCAGTCCACTCTAAACTCCAATATCGATTTCAACGCTCTCCTTATAATCAGGGATGATGAGACTATACTTAGTTTAAGGACTCACTTGCCCTTCAACAATGATCATCGTCTCATCAATCTCGATTTCCCATTTTTGAATAATACATTGGATGTGCTTACTGTTTTGGGGATCTGTAATGGCTTAGTTTGTATAAATCTCGACTGAATAGGGCTAGGAAGAAGTAAGCCCTGCGACCCAGTTACTAATCGCTTGATTCTATGCAACCCCATGACCAGACAGTTTTGGGACATCCAAATCCTGGATTACAAATGGTGGGATGATAATGTTATGAAAATTATGGGGGTCGCTTTTGGATTTGGTTTCCATCCTAGTGCTAACGATTACGTATTGATAAGGATTGCGTATCACTATAATATTATCACCGGAGATCAGAAACTTCTTGTCCATACTGAAATGTACATGATGGGAACTGATATTTGGAGAGACCTTGATGTTACAATTCCTTCTGCTTTTGGTGAGGCGGTAGATAATGCTGATTTTCGCCCATGCGAACTTTATCCATATCCTGCTGCAGTCTTCATAAATGAAGTTCTTTACTGGCCAGCAGTGGTTTCGCCGAGAGATGATATTGTTATTGTGGCCCTAGACTTGGGTGATGAGGTGTTCCGGAAAGTAAGGACACCTTTTCGTGACAAGCCAGTTGGTTGTGAATTCTTATTCTGATGATTTTGATCGCTTGAGATGCTTTGACGTGTGGGTACTGAATGAAGACCAGAGAACATGGACTGACCAATTTAGAGTTGGACCTTTCACATGTGTTGCGACGTTTGCGGGATGTGCAAACAACGATGAGCTGATTCTGAGGGTACATAAATATACTGGTGGTGTAAAGCTTTATTTGTATGATGTGAAGACTGAAGTAGACAAGGAAATTCTGTTTGATCAAGATCTCTCTCCGGATGATATGTATATGACTGATGTTTATATGTATGTGGAGACCCTACTTTTGGTCAAGAAAAACAATGAATCTTGAGAGACATGGGTAACAAGAAAATAGAAACAACAAACACAACATTGAACTCGCTGAGAAGCCTTATAGGTGAATTGTTGTTTCGAATGCTTTTGCTATTCACTTGTAGTTTATTTGCATTATGTTAACTCTGCCTCAAATAGTCGGTTCTGTAGTGAAAACGAGTTTTCAGTTCCCTATGGTGACTAAGTTGATGTGTTTAATTCATGAGCTAGAAAACTGTTTCTTTCGAGTGAATATGTACTTTGTATGAGATGGCATGTATTACGTAATTTTCTTATCTTATGTTTTTTTTTTTTTTTGGCTCAACTTATTTGACACTCAACCTTGATGACAGTTTTTTTTTTAGAATGGATGATTGTTGACCGTAACATTTTCGCTTCGTGTATCAACTTCCAGGTGAATTATCTTTTGTTTGGTCAAGCTTAATGCTTGAGCTTTTTGTGCATGCCCATCTGTATTTATTGGAGTACAAACATGCATTTCTACTTTGTTACCTCAACTTCACCATGCGATTAGGAGGCATTTCTTGAGCTTATATGAGTGTTCCTTTTGATTTTGAATCCTGTGAAGTTACCTTGATGTCGTAGTCTTCAGCTTGGAATCTCAAAAAGTAGGCTTACTGTTGATTTCAATTCCGTCAAAGTTATTACACCCTACGATTTTGATAGGGAGTTAATGAGCGTATTAGTTTCCTATAGTGATTTCGAATATGCACAATGTTTAGAGACCACAACACGAAGAGTCAAAAGCCAGGCTTCAGAGAGTCCCAACGAGTGTAGAAGATTTGAAAACATATACACCATGTTAAGCAACGCAGATCCCGGCCCAGGCAGCAAGATGCTGCTGGTCCTCGAGCAGGGCTTGTGGCCACTCAAGCATCCGTTATACAAAATCAAAATTTCTCTCTCGCTCGAGCATAGAAGTGAGGATTTAACCAAAGCCAAAGCTTAGCCATATATTCTGCAAAAATACTGAATGTCATTTGTTATCGTGTTGATTCGACATATCATCTCTTTTCTTCCTTATTCAAGTTTGATAGTTTTTGCTTCTCCTAAACATTAATTCAGAGATAAAAGGAGCCCAAGGTCTTGTTAACATTTGCCCTTGAGGCATATGATAAACTGCATAGTAACTCTTTTATTTGGTTCCACTTTTATGGGGAACATAAGATTAAAATTAAAGTCATTAATGACATTTTGAAAAGATCATCTTGGTCATTGTCGGATGAAAATACCATTGAGATTAATATCCTATTTGGAAAACACTAAACTAGCTTCCACAAAACATGTACAAAACTGTAACGGGTCCTAATCTTGGAAATTACACAAATATCCTTGCCATTACAATAAGATTGAATGATTCTTGGACCTAAATAATAATCTTCGAGGGGTTTTTCGCACAATCATTCTCAGAGTAAATCCCTTTCGGGGAGTTCGAAAGGCAATTATTTGAAAGGTTTGAGGATTCAAGATTCGACGATCGTGCAAATGTGTGATTAAAGTGGATTCCGTAAGTAGGCCTTAGGCTTTGTGGTAAGGATACACGAACATTGAGTAAGATTACTTATATTCACACAATGATTTTAGTGCATGATTCTTTCCCATACTTTTTTCCCATTTAAGATTTTCCACGTAAATCTTTGTGTCATGCGATTGGATTCTCATTGTTCAAAGTTAATTTAATTCCATGAATCAGTTAAGGAGTTTCAGGTCCCGTTCCACTAACTCAAAAAGCCAAAAGCCAGCTTATTACGCTTTTCGAGACAGGTTATCCCCTCACAATACATTACATAAAAAACCACAAAAAACCAATGCGTTTTTCGAGCTATCACATAAAAAAGCCAAAAAGCCAAAAAATAAAAAAAAAACTAAGTTAGTGGCACACCCTCTCATTTTCTATTTAGATTAAAGTGCTCATTAAGTACTTTAATCTAGTGTGGAATTTGTTTATGAAATATTACTCCTTCGGTACAATTTGATAGTCTACCACGAAATTACATGCGATTTTCGCATGTAAATACTTAAAAATAATGTACTTACAAAATAATTTTTTTATCAATATGAATCTTGTTTGATACTCTCTATGTCCCTTTTTTAAGTGTGTGGTTTCGTAAATGTAACTTATTAAAGAAACATGATCATTACACCTTTCACATCAACTTTACCTCAACTTTATACTTTCCACATCACCTTTTACCTTTTGTTTCCAAAATTATCATCCACTTTTACCCATTAACTATTTTCTCACTAACTTTTCAAAAGGGCAAAATGATAATTGTACAACTTTTACTCATTAACTTTTCGAAACACACACTTATTAAGGGACATCCCAAAATGAAAATGTTCACACTATAAAAGGGAAAGAGGGAGTACATCTCACTGACAACTTTATATAGTGCAAAAAAAATTCAAAAATTATTTTGATATATACATTATGTTTTAGATTAAAATTGCACTTAGTTTCATAATGGACTACCAAATTGGGACATAGGGAGTATATGAATGTTTTATTTATCTTTGACCAAATCTCATTTTTTTTAAGGTAACATTTCAAAAGGGAGGAAGATAATAAAAAAAATATTTTCTCATTGCAATTAATTGTAAAGTAACTTGTTATATATTAAATTTTTTGCGAAATTTTAATGTTATGTTAAATTTGGCAATTGGCTCTACGAATTTACTATAATCTAAAATTTTAAACCGTGGATCGGCAAACGCCTAATACTACTATTTGCCAAGTTCAGTTCATTGGCAAAATCTCTGGTTTGGTTGGAGCCAATACTGCCTTTAATTGCAACTTCTTGAAGCATTTTCGTTTGGGTGGCCTTCCATTGTGTGGCTGATTCCCAAGGCCGGGAATGCACCGGCAGAGTGCACTTCAAGTACTCTACCCTAGTCCCTAGGTGAAAAAGTATTACTCCTATGATATTTAGGGGAGTTCTCCAATAGATTTTATGAGGATTTAATAAAATCAAGTCCATTGGTGAAGAGATTTCATAGAATCTCACATTTTTTAGTGCAAAAATATGAGATTTTATGACTTCTCTTTACCAATGGATAAAATCAAGAGCTTGATTTTATCAAAATCTTCATAAAATCTATTGGAGTACCTTCCCTAGTACTCACTCCACTGAGTACTTTGAACTTTGAGTTTTGAAAAAAAAAAATTGAAAATAATTTTTTAGATAGTGTTTGGTTGAGTTTTTGGAAATGAAAATTATGAGATAATGATTGGAGAGAGAAATCAGAATAATGAGATAATAAGTGGGGAGAGAAATATAAGTAATGATTGGAAAAAGAAAGAATCTTTTTGTAAATAATTTTTGAAAATGGGAGAAAAAGAGAAATGTAATGTACTCCTTGTTTACTAGTTTTTTGATAGCCTACAACGAGAATGCGATACCTAAAATGACGGACCCAGGGCCCCTCACTAAAGTGGTGTAGTAGTCATCACGGTCATCCGTTTGACAATTATTGATTTGGATTATCTTCACGCTTTCTTCACGTAAAGATAACGATTTCACATATTCAATGATACGTAAAATACTCCAAGTATTAGGGTACACTACTTCCACTAAGACACCCTTTTTTGTTAGAGTTTCGAGTTGATAACGTGTTATGAAATAAGAGATATAAAGAAACAAGAAAACACAATATATATGTAAGTTACTTCGGGAATTATCAAGAGAAAAATATTGATCTTTAGGACTAACTAGATATTTATTAGAGTTTTTTTTTTGTTTTTATCCCCTAAACTATGCACATTTTTTCTATTTCGTCCATAAACTATCAATTTGACGATTATATCCCCTAAACTATGCACATGTTTTCTATTTCGTCCCTAAACTATCAATTTGACGATTTCATCCCCTAAACTACCTGTTTTGCAACTTATTTGGTCCTTTTTTTTAACTCCTAATTGGGGATGAAATCGGTTAAAATTAAGTAGTTTAGGGGATGAAATTGTCAAATTGATAGTTTAGGGATGAAATAGAAAACATGTGCATAGTTTAGGGGATGAAATCGTCAATTTGATAGTTTAGGGACGAAGTAAAAAAAACACGAATAGTTTAAGGGATAAAAATGAAAAAAAAACCCTCATATTATTATGTATCCTTCACAGCCACACTTTCACTCATGATTATAGTGTTTCTCTAGATTCCTGAATAAATGAAACTTATGAACTGAGGTCCTATATATAAAGGATGGTATAAGGGGTGATAATTGCAATTTACAGGGGTTAGACTGCAATTCTGTACGCAGTTTCCACCGCTTGACAATACCTAGAGGGAAATGATTCACACCCCTATTTTACAATTCACACTCCCTTTTTTGTCTTTATCCACATAAATTTATAATATTACCCTTATTCAATGCACCTTTTTCACACATCCAAGGGTAATATTGTGAATTCATGAAGATAAAGATAAAAAAAAATAGTGTAAATTATAAAATGGGGGTGTGAAAATCATTTCCCCTATCAGAGCCATCTTTCTTATGTTAGGACTTGGGCGATGATGTCATGATGATGGCACATGTGTAACGTCATGCAAGAACCACCATTCTACATTGTGAAGACTTTGGATAAATTTCATTGACACCCCCTGAGGTTTGTATTATGTACAGATTCTCCTTCTAGGTTTGTGAGAGTGAAACAACTCTCCCCTCCCTGAGGTTTGCCGTTTTCCTACAACTTATTGATAATAATACAAAAACCTCAGGGGCAGTGGCGGAGCTAGAAATCAAAGTCGGAGAGGGCCAGATTATGAAAGAAACATCCGTACGATGAGTTTTTCAAAGACTAAATCCAGTCATTCGAGTTTTAATGAGATGGTTTTGATAAAGGAAAATGATTTTCACACTCCCCTTTTAGCCATTGACACTCCCTTTTTGTCTTTTACTCAATGTGAAATTATTACATTGCCCTTCACATGAAAAAAGTGACTCAAGATGTAAGGGGTAATGTAGTAATTTCACATGAGTAAAAGACAAAAAGGGAGTGTCAATGGATAAAATGGTCGTGTGAAAATCACTGCCCTTGATAAATTAAAAAATTAATCACGATTGTTATCATATCACTCGGCAAACGCAATTTCATTATCGCACGGTATCATTCACCATAATTTAGTATTCTCGAAATAAAAATTGTTCTTACTTTTTTATTACTATTTTTGAAATTGTATAATTTTTTTTACGAATAGCTACAAAAAAAAATATATAAAATATACCTCAAAATAGGAAGTCCGGAGATGCCGGGGCCACCCCGTCCCCAATGTAGCTCCACCACTGCTCAGGGGTGCCAGTGAATTTTACAACCCGAGAGTTAAAGGAAGCAAGGCCGCACTAGGATATATTGTATCCCATCCCCTGTAGACTGCAGTCTGTAGGAGCAGCAGCAGCAGTAGTACTAGTAAAGGGGAAGTATTTCCGATCGTCAGATATACTGCGGAGAAGGCGTAAAACATGGAAGACAAAACATGCCATCCGATCCCCATTGACAACGCCAACATTGGTTCTCTCTCTCTCTCTCTCTCTCTAGATACATGGAAGTAATTTTTGTGTATTCTATGTGCATGAGCATGCGTGTGTGATTAGGGTTCTGCAAAAATCATTTCTGTTTTGCTATGTAGAGTTCCCTTTGTGTGCGTCTGTGTGTGGCGTAGCCTATTGAAGTATTGTAATATCGTCTCCTGTATACAGTATACTGGGCTTATGTTCCGTGTATTTGGAATCTCTGTAATACTATCTGGAATGTGTGTAAAAAGGTCAGAAAATACAGAACTTGGCTAATTAAATAAAATAGAGTTTTTTTAAAAAAAATTGGATTATTTTTGTCTTTTAGTGAACTTTTTAAAAATTTGGATCATAATTTTATACCTTTTTAAATTCCTCTCGTGATGAACCAAAAAACCACAAGAAATCGACGCAAAACTAGCCAATGCAATTTTTTATTGAATAAAGATAAAAATGTTTATTTGGCCAAAGCAAGCCTAAGAACCAAAAAACGAATCAAGGAGAGAGACTTGTATTGTGTCCAAGTGAAAGTATTCAAGAAAAATGATTTGTTTGGGGTGTGAAAAGTCAACATTTACATGTCCAATTTGGCATCCATATCCGCATACATACTCCTGACAAAGTTTCATGTTTTCCACATACATGTTTACATTATATATATGTTGAAGAACACATGAACATAGCCTGAACTGTGTGATAATCTCAAATTGAATGTTTCCTGGTATTATATCTTTCATCCCTTTAACGTTATGCAGAAGTAGCGAGATCACTGAGAGATATACCACCAGCTCACTACCTTCTGAGGATCGAGTCATTCTCGCTACTTTCCGAGATGATGCTAGATGCTGATGTGCAGAACTATGAGTCAGATGTGTTCGAAGCCAGTGGCTATAAATGGTTGAGTGATAAAATCTTATTGCGGGTTTCAAATTCAATTCGATTAAGACAAACAAGCTTAATTTTAGGTCTTTTATGTTGAAGGAAATTGTCTCTTTACCCGAATGGTGACAAGGAAAGTAAAGGTGAAGGACACATCTCTCTTTACTTGGTAATCGCAGATACAAATGACTTACCGCTTGGTTGGGAGGTCAACGTAAACTTCAAATTGTTCGTGTTTGACCATATCCAAGACAAGTACATGACTGTTCAAGGTAGTCTTGTTGGCGATAAGTTCGCTTATTTTTATTTACAATTCTTATAATTCCTCTTCCTCTTGCATATTTGGTTACTCAGTTTTCTTCTGTCACAATGCTTAGATGCCAATGGGAAGGTAAGACGCTTTCATGCCATGAAAACTGAGTGGGGGTTTCCGCAACTACTCCCACTCAGTACTTTTACTGAAGCTGCTAATGGATACCTCATCCATGATACTTGCGTGTTTGGAGCAGAAGTTTGTGCAGTAAACTACACTGGCAGAGGAGAGTGTCTTAGCATAATGAAGAAACAATGTCACAACACTCATACATGGAAGATTGACAAGTTTTCTTCTCTGCATGACGAATATCATTATTCTGATGTCTTCACACTTGGAAATCGGAAGTGGTATAGAATGGGTTAACTTACCTTTTCTCAAATAGGATATGCAGAGTGATAATCTTACAATTATTGTGGTTCTTATGGCTTCCTCTGATGAATCCAGGAAGGTACGCCTATATCCCGAAGGAGATTTAAAGAAAAAGGACTAATTCTTGTCCGTCTTTCTAGAGTTAGGTGATTCGGAGACCTTTCCTTCTGAGCGGAAAACATATGCAAAATTCAAGATACGGATTGTGGACCAAAAAAATAGCAATCATGCGGAAGTGGCAGGTGATGGTTTCTGTACATCCTGATATCTCTGTTTCAATTGACATTATAATTGCGATAATTCTTGTTTTTAAGTACAATATGGCTCCAAACTAAAGTTAATCTCATATGAGAAAAGACCGTAGTAATTGGACTTCTTATTTAAAGAATTTTACGAAGAACTTGGCATTTTCATCGTCTTTTTTTCTTTTTGGAACTGGAACAACATTTGCCCAATCATTATCTTGCAGATACCAAGTGTTTCTGTGCTCCAGGTTTCGGCTGGGGTTCGTCTGCAATACTGTCATTGACTGATATCCATGATGCCTGTAAGGGCTTCCTTGTGAATGATACTTTACTTGTTGAAGCGGAAGTTAGTGCTGTATCCGCAGTGAAGAACTTGTCAAAGTAAGTACTGGGGCTTTTATTTTCAGTAATGCAAGTATATATCAGCTTCCTTATCATGTTAATTTGCTAATGTCATCTTGTGCATCAACTTATTTTTTTGATCTGACATCTTGTGCACGGACTTATAGGATAGGATTTTCCATGCAATCTTAGCATCTCATTCCGAGCAGATTTCATGCATCAAGGACATTGTATTAAGAATGGGAGGATGAACAAGAGACGGTTTGGAGTACTTATTGTCTTTCAAAATTCAAACAGCTGATTGAAAGGGGAAATCTCCAGTTCCAAATCCTCAAATTACATCCCTCTTTTAATCGTCAATTATACGTCTAGATGTTTAGTTTTCTCATCAGTTGGAACAAAGTCAAGTCTTTGTCCCAATAGTAGTGTTTGGGGAAAAAGAATACTGAATAAGAGTCCTAGATCTATTGTTTACGTTAGTTGTGAGAGGTAACCTTGTATCAAATAAAGGAGAAGAGGTCCATAATCGAGAAGTATCTTTGCGCTTTGCAAAGACGTAGCTAATGGGGTAATAACCGAGACACATCAATTGCTGGTTGAAAACTATTTCCATACCCCTTCTTTGGCCTGGGTTTGGCCCTGGCCATTGACAATTTCTGGAAGGGCTCCCTCTAACCAAATCATCTGAAAAAGCTGATTTTTTTTGGTCAGGTTATAGCTAATTCTGGCCATGTTTTTTTGGCAACTCTTCCTACTTGATTGCTTCTCAGTTGTTCTTTGGGTATTATATCTTCATCCCAACTTATATACTATTTCCGAATACTTTCTTGGGCAGGTAGCATAGAATAAAGATCTTGAAGCTTCATTGGTGCTTTTGGAATTTTTGTTTCTTCTCTCAATCCTTCGGAAGAAAACCTCTAGAGCCTACCGTTTTGACGAAGTTTGATGTGAAGTTTAGTATTCCTTTGGCTATTCTTTTTGGGCAGTACTTATATATGTTACTATGATAAGTATTGTGCTTTTGAATATTTGGTATGACCTATTATGGACTTCTTCATCTCTATCTTAAATTTAGCTGTTGGAGTGAAGTTCTTCCTGTCAGGTTAATGTGTAGTCAAAACTACTGCTAGTTTATGACGTTCGTTATCAAAGTAGAAGTATCATTCGAAAGTATTGCAGGGCAGGATCAAAAGGTCGTGCATTGAGGAATATTTTTAGGCAAACATAATTGGTTTTGAGATATCTCAACATTGGGGTCACTTCTGGTTTTTTTTTTTTTTTGGGTCCTCCTTTCTTCAGAAGTGAAATTTAAGCATTAGGACCGGTAGATTGGCCCAAAAAGTAAGCTAACTGTTGATCTCAATCCTCATTCCTGTCAAAGTTATAACACTCTACAATTTAAAAAAAGGACTTATTGAGCTATTAGTGTCCCATAATGATCTGGAATAGGTGCAATGTTTAGAGGCAACGTCGTAAGAGTAAAAAACCGGGCTTGAGGAAGTCCCAAGACGATAGAAGGGTTGCTCAGAGCTCGGCACCCGGGCAACTAGATGCTTCAATCAACCAGGAATGGTAGCCCGGTGCTCGAGCAGGGTTGGGATCTTCTGAAGCATCAGTTATTTAAAATCAAAATTTCTCCCCCGCTTGGGCATAAAAATGAGGATTGAACCTTCCAAAGTGGAGCCGTATTCTACAAAAACATCGAATGTCATTCTTTTGAACATCTTGAATGCCATTCGTCATCGAGTTGATTTTGCTTATAATCTCTTTTCTTATTCAAGTGTTATTTATTTCAAATCTCCTCAACATTAATTCAAAGATAAGAGGAGCCCAACAAGTACATATAACAATGTGTTCACTGACAACTGTCCAATACTGCAACCATTGCAAGACTTTTGTATCTTATTAAGAGGCCAGGAGTTCGAATCTCTCCACCTACATGTGGTTGTTATTTCCCCACTATTTGTTGGGATTACTTTTCTCTTATCATATAGTGATTGTGGACCTTAATTGCTGAAGTAAACTCAAACACAAACACACCTATTTCTTTATGGAATAATCTGATGG
Source organism: Gaultheria prostrata (assembly GCA_036023075.1). Classification (NCBI taxonomy): domain Eukaryota; kingdom Viridiplantae; phylum Streptophyta; class Magnoliopsida; order Ericales; family Ericaceae; genus Gaultheria; species Gaultheria prostrata. Next base: position 18,851 of record JAXBDA010002024.1, on the reverse strand, counting down.
TGAAGATCTCTGGACTCTGCAACATCAATCGCCATTGGATAGGAGTTACCCCAGCTCATCGCCATAGTTTGCTGCTGCACGCGTGTGCGCGCGCACACACACACAGAGATTGGGTTGAGGAGACACAGATCATAGGTAATGCTCTCAACAATTTTTTTGATTTCTGTTTGTAGGATAGGTTCTTGGTTAATTAAAATAAAATCAATTTTGGAGAGGCAAACAATAACTAACAATTAATTCAGAGTAAAACAGAGGAACAAAGTGATGGGGCGAAAGTTTAGGCCAGACACACAGAAAGAGAAGGCAGCGGTGTTCAGTCCACTCCTTAAGATTAATCACCCTTATGCATAGCTCTAGGAGAGATGTGCTCACGAGCGCTAGCAAGAACAATGTTCTTGATTTCCAGAGCTCTCAATCACCTTCATCTCACTAGGGTTTCCGTGCCTTGGGGCCGAATTAATCTCTCTTGGAATTTGTGAAGGAATGTCCTCATATTTATAGGGATCCTCAGCCAATCATTAGCTGGCAGAGGACATTCCCCAAATCATATGAGGACACGTGCTCTTTCCATGTACCTGGGTCACATGGGTGACATCACTGGCCATTAGGATATTCCTTGGCGATCTTATCCAGTGCTCGCCACGCCATTCGCGATGATCCCTAAATCTCTCAAGCCTCCAAGCCATTTGCATTTTCCTGTTCCCGTTATAACTAGCATGGTCGCGACCAACTCAGGTCACACCAATACTTCAAATAGGACCCACGAGAACCACCCTACCCCTGCCTCGAGGTTAGGGTTGCTCGCGAGTCATGATCATAGATACTGGTGTCTTTCCCGTAGCATCTGTTCCTTTGCAGGTGGGTCACGACGGGTATATTCCTCATAATACAGGGTCCTTTCACAGGGGATACCCATACTTGGGTAAATATGCCTTGAATTCTTCTTCCCGCGAGATATGCTACTCTCGCGATGAGGTTTCCCATTTTGTTGACTTTCGTTGACTTCTGACGTGTCCATGGTGATATTAACCTGCCACGTGGTAGGGTCTAATAGGTTGGTCGACGGTCCAACAAGTCCACGCGCTGACCTTACCTACACTGTTTATCTACTGCATGGGTTTCCTGAGATCTGGAGGTACAAACGGATGATACTGCTACTTGGACACCACCGCCGAGGGGTGAACTGAAGGTTAACATGGATGGAGCGCTTGATAAGAGGAAAGGTAAGGGAGGAGTGGGAGTAGTTGTGCGAGATGTGTTGGGACAAATCGAGTTGGTAGCAGCCATCCCTCTGTCAAATGTGTGGTCAACAAAGGGTGAGTTTCCCACTTGATAAAATCATATTTTATCAAGTTTTGATAAAATCAACTCTGGGGAAAAAAATCTGATAAAATCTCAGATTTTTAGTACAAAAATCTGAGATTTTATCAGATTTTTTTCCCCACTTGATAAAATCAACTCTTGATAAAACCTGATTTTATCAACTGGGAAACTCACCCAAAAATGGTAGAAGCGGTGGGTTTTCGGTGTTCTTAGAATCCATTGGAGGTGTGTGATGAGCCCCTAATATTGTACATATCTGGGCTCATCTAGCTCATTTAGATCACACATGCACGCGCTTTAGCGCCTTTATATGATTGATGTTGTGCAAGGTGCATTTTGTAGGTTTCAGGTACATTCGAGCGAATAAGTGCGTTGTAGAGCACATTGGGAAGCGTCCCAAAGTTCCAAGTTCCCCATGGCATTCCACCACCGAGCTTCGAGAGCCAAGACACGAAGATTTGGCTAAGGCTCGGGAAGTTCAAAGGACACTCGATCAAGCCGGATGGCTAAATCCGTTTCCAAAGGCTTGCAAAGACTCCCGGTTATATCCGGAAGTACCCAAGGTCCCTCAAAGCCGTGGAGGACAATCGACGAAGCTTAGAACTCGACTCAATGAGCTTTGGAAGGTTCAAGGAAGGCCCGGAACAAAGGAACAAGAAATCTAGAGCTATGAGCCTCGAGGAAATCCAACACACTGATAGGAAAAGGCTCATAGCTCTCAAGATACAAAGGCCATGGCAATGAGATCAATTGGGTTTGAAAGTAGACTCATAGAGCTTTCCAACGGTTCAAGAAACGCCGCATTTCGAGTTCGGACGAAGCCAGGGCGTGCCCGCGAAGTTGGGTCAAAAATCTACCCGAAGAAACAAAGTGGATCGATCCACCACCAAAGGTGGATCGATCTAACCTTGCAAAAATGCTGAACAGAGGGTTCTGGATCGATCCACCTTGTGAACGGGGTAATTTTGGCCTAGGTGGATCGATCCACCTTTGGTGGTGGATCGATCCACTTGCCCCAGTAGGCCTTTTTGAAGCTCCTTAAACACTTACCACTTATGGAAACTTCCACTTTTGGGATATTTTGAGAGAGAGAAAGACCACTTTGTATATATCTCTCCTCTCTCTGCTAGTTAGTTTATTTTTAGTCCTTTTTACAGTTTTTTGCTCTCTTCTCTCTCCTCCATTGTTGAAGGAGTTTGAAGCTTTATTTCTCAAGAACTCATGTAAGCTTTGTGGTTTGGTTATTTTGTGAAGGTTTAATGTTGTTCCTACTTGTTGTCTCTCTCCATTAATCTAGTTTATTTCAATTTTCTTTGGTTAAATCTTGTTAGTTACTTTCTAGTCTTTTCCTTCCAAAGTTCAAGTAAGTAGTGTGTGTGTGTGTGATTTCTCCAAAGTTTAAAGTGATAGGCAAGCTTAGGATCTCTACATAAAATCAGTTTTTAGTGTCTCTTGTCATGTTCTTTATTTCCTTTATCAAAATAGTCAAGTTCTCTAGCATAATGATCGAGTAGTTTACGTAGGCTTGGTCATGGGGTGATTAACACCCCGTGACTCCGGTTGATTCGCTCTCCTCGCCATGTTGTATACATCGTTTGTTTAGCAAAGAGTTAGGATTAATTTTATGTACCAAAGACCGGGTTTGTTAACCTCTTTGATCTCACGTAGGCAAGAGCTACGCTACTTGCCACGTGTGATGCTTAGGGCGATGTCAACCCGGCCGTTTGCCAAAAGAACCAAAAATTCCTAGTCTTTGCTAAGCACCATTTCTAGTTCAAATGAGTTTCAGTATCAAATCTTCCATTCGGAGTAAGTCTAACGACACCTCCGAGCCGGTTATCGTAGAGGAGAATGAATCAACCCGAGTCATGGGCGTTGAAATCCTCTAGACTTAGCCTTAGTTTAATTTAGTCTTTAAATCAATTGCAAGTCATTCTCGAAGTCGAGAGAATTCCAATCCAAACCTCAAGTAAAAGTTTGCCGCTCTAAGGCTAAAACCATCTCGCGCAAGACAATATTCACGCTCGGATTCCTTCGGTCTCTGTGGATTCGATCCGGTCTTACCGGTAAATTGCTCACTCCGACACTAGCCCTACGCTTTGGGCACGCTTATAAATAACAAAGTTGGAGCGAAAGCAGTGTGTGGGGGAAGTTTTTGTGGTGGAATGTAATGCACAAGGATTATTCAGATGCTACAGGGCGAGTGTGCTAGTTCCAGTGTGGCTATAGTCGATGTTGTTAATTTAGCTCGCTTGTTTCATTCTATTTCATTTTCTTTTGTCCGTCGTAATTTGAATAGGGGGCTCATGAAATAGCCACATATCCCTTTCTTTTGAGCTTCCCTACCACCTGGGTTAGAGATTTCCCGGACTGGGTGTGTAGCAAGCCTCCTTGGACATTTTGCATCTACAATAATCAATAATACATTTATCGATTGAACAAAAAAAGAAAAAAAAAACGAGTGAGATCTAAAAAGTAACAAATTATGACAAAAACTCTCCGAAGATTCACTGAAAACTTAAAAAAACTTGCAAAAGTTAGTTTTCACTGTCTTTTTTAGTATTCTTAGTGTTGTCTTAGGAAAATTTCAAAAGAAAACCCTGACATTTGCACACAATGTCACAGATACACCTGAGCTTTACAAAATATAAACGCCCCATCTGACCTTTGCCCTCCGTCATCAATTAAACCCCCACCTCCAATTTCCGTCAAAAAACTACCAGATCCGGCACAATCTAGCGGAAAGTTTCAAAAAAACCCTTGACCTTTGGCCCGTTTATCACATCAACACCTGAGCTTTTAAAAACGTCACCTAAACCCCCGAGCTTGACACTCCGTTATCAATTTTCCCCCTCTTTCTATTTTCCGTCCAATACTTAACGGAAACTCTCAAAACGAAGTCGTTTTGTGGGTTTGTCATGGGCTTTTAAATTTGTTTGCTACACGTTGTCTTGTGGGGCCAACTTCGGGGTCCCACATGACGATCTGAATCGTTCCATAATTTAGAAATAATTATTTGAGTTGTCTTGGAAAAAATTAGGTCCATCGGATATCTATAAGTAACTGATCTACGATTAGTTCAATTTTTCATTTAGAATCAAAACCCTATAACAAGGTTCTGAATACCGTATTGGCTTGGGTACCAGTTTTCCTACTGGTACGGTACGATACCGGTACCGTCCGATATCGGGTACCGTTTCGGATTTAGCGCTATTACCATTATATACTATAGTTATAACTACCAAAAATTCATTAAAAGATTACACTCACATAAAATAATCACTATTTTCTATTTTAAAATTATCACTCTAATTCCCCATAAGCCATAACTCTAAAAAAAAACCAACAGAAAAGTTAAGAGTATTCAAACCTCAATTGAAAAAAACCCTTCTCCTTCAAACATTTTCAACGGGAGCTAAAGAAGGGTTATTTGGTCATTTGATAACTATAGGGTTCTCATATAAATCTTACTACTTTCTACAATAGTCGCACTTTTTGTTTTCTTCGTCCAGATCTACCCCAGGTCTCTCTTTCTCTCTCTCTCTCCCCCCGCACTCTGTTTTGTTTCCCGTCCATGTCTGCCCCAGGTATTACACCAAAGTACAAAACCCGTTGCAGCAAGCTAGCAGGTTTCTTTCTCTCTCCTCTCTCATTCGGTCATCCCCTGTTTTTTTGCTTTCTCCTCCAGCGTCGATGAGCAGCAAGCCAGCAACTTCTTCCTTTTTTCACTGTTGTACCTTTTGTCGCCGGTATCTGTAATTCCGGCCGATACGCCCGATATTTTTCGGTAAGACCGGTACCCTGCTGGTATGACCCGGTATTGAACACGGTACGGTATTGGGACTCTTTGGTACCGTTTTTATAGAAAACTGGTACGTACCGGCCGGTAAGGCACGGCACAGCATTTACAACCTTGCCCTATAAGCTAAAAGAATTTTGAAAAATGTTATACAATTGTGGGCTTGGTATCTCCTTGATCTGAACTGTAGATATCGTAGCACTTGGTAAGGTTAGCATTCACTTAAAAACTTAGCTTGATCGGACATCGATAGGTATGAAAATGCAAAAATTGTGAATTATTTTGATACCTATCGATATCTGATCAAGATAATTTTATTAGTGAATGCTTATCTCAACAATAACTACGATATGTATGGTTTAGATCAAGGAATACCGAGTGCACAATTATATGACTTTTTTCAAAATTCTTTCAGATTATAGGGTCCTGATTCTGAATGAAAATTAAACTAATTAGATCAATTACTTATAAATATCCGATGGGCCTCATTTTTTACAAGACCACTTAATTATTTATTTCAAAATTATTGAACGGTTCGGATCGTTTGTGTATGGCCCCGAAGTTGGCCCCACAAGGCAACGTTAACGAAGAAATTCGGAAGCCTATGACAAACCCACAAAACGATGTCGTTTTGTGGGTTTTCGTTAAGTATTGGACGGAAAATGGGAAATTGATAACAGAGTGTCAAACTCGGGGGTTTAGTTGAAGTTTTTAAAAGCTAAGATGTTGATGTGATAAACGGGCTAAAGGTCAAGGGTTTTTTTGAAATTTTCCCTCTACATTTTGCCAGATCAGTTAGTTTTTTAACGGAAAATGAAGGTGGGGATTGATGACGGAGGGCAAAGGTCAGGTGGGGCGTTTATACTTTGTAAAGCTCAGATGTGTCTATGACATTGTGTACAAAAGTCAGGGTTTTTTTGAAATTTTTCATGTTGTCTTATACTCCCTCTGTCTCTTTTTAATTGATTTGCTTGGGAAACGTGTATTTTGTGGACATTAAAAAAGGGACTTCGGTAGAATGTTTTTAATTTTTTTGCACCAAATTAAAGTACTCAATGAGCACTCTAATTTGGTATAAAAAAAATCAAAAACTTATATAGAGAAATATATTTTCTAGGGGTTTGAAATTACACGTATTCCCGTATGGATCATTTAAAAAGGGACGAAGGGAGTATGAACTTTTTCCCAACTCCTTCCATAGTTTTAGATTTTTATAGTTCTTGTCGTAGTGATATTAAAATTATGACGGAAAGATTTTAAAAAAAAATGGTAATTGAAAGTTAAATGGTACCGAGTTTAGTTTTTCTTTGGAATATGAGACTTTTAAGTAGAACGAATTAGGAAAGGTTCCCTTTCGCGCTGGGATATCTATAAAAGACGCCACCCATCCCATCCCATCCACCATAGACTTCAGTCAGTACTCTCTCGTGGAGAAAGGTGGAAGACAAATCATGGCATCCAAATCCTAATGACAACGCCAACTTTGGTTCTCTCTCTCTCTCTCTCTCTCTCTCTCTCTCTCTCTCTCTCTCTCTCTTTGTGTGTGTATAACTGTATATACATGTATAGTTCAGAACAAACTTTTTTTTGTAGGCCATACGAATGAACATGCGTGTGTGTGACTAGGGGTTCTTGAGAAGGGATTAGAACATCTCTGTTTTGCTATATAGAGTTCTCTTTGTGTGTGTGTGGCAAAGCCTATTGTAGTATTGTATATTTGTACTACCAAAAAGTCTAGGAACACAACTCTGAATACAACTGTGTGCAAAGTCGTTCGAGCAAACACGGTTTATTGTTTCGTATTTTCATTAGATAACATTATATTTGATTAAAAAAATTATTCCATTGGTGGAAAATTTTGGGAAAAATAAAAATTCGAGCGAGCTAACACAGTTTATCATTTTGTATTTTCTTTAGAGGTTGATTTTTGATATAATTCAAGCTAAAAGCACAATGTAACCTTGATTTTTTTTTTTTAACTTGTGTATACTTTTTTTGCATGACTCAATCGTAATTGGACACTTGGGCAACCCAAACATCGGGGCAGGCCGTGTTTCACCGGAATCTTTCGAATATGGCGCAGTCTTCTGGGTTTCTCCGGAATCTACTTCAACTCTTGCTCTTGAATTTTCCTTGTCTAGAAACTTCTTTCCTCCTTATGAATAGGAGATGGGAGCTTAATACTTAAGAGTGTGACTGAGAGGTGCTCAGGTGTGACAGAGGAAGTACATACTCAGAGTGTGTGAGTATTGTTTTGGGTCTTAGGTACAACAGAATGTATACTTGTATAAACTTTTTTTTTGGAACAATTTCTCCAATTAAGAACCAAATAAAGAATCAAGGAGATATACGAGTATAAACTTGTATTGTGTCCAAGTGGAAGTACCCAAGAAAAATGCCTTGTATGGGGTGTGGAAAGTCAACATTTACATGTCCAATTCGGCATCCATATCAGCATACATACTCCTAACAAGGTTTCATGTTTTCTACATACATGTTTACATCATATATAGGTTGAATAACACATGAACATAGCCTGAACTGTGTGATAATCTCAAATTGAACGTTTCCAGGTAGTATTTCTTTGATCCCTTTAACATTATGCAGAAGTAGCGAGATCACTGAGAGATATACCACCAGCTCACTACCTTCTGAGGATCGAGTCGTTCTCGCTACTTTCCAAGATGATGGTAGATGCTAATGTGCAGAATTATGAATCAGAAGTGTTCGAAGCCAGTGGCTACAAATGGTTGAGTAATAAAAATCTTATTGGGAGTTTCATTTTCAATTCCAATTAAGAGAAACAAGCTTAATCGTAGGTCTTTTATGTTGAAGGAATTTGTCTCTTCACCCGGATGGCGACAAGGAAAGTAAAGGTGAAGGACACATCTCTCTTTACTTGGTAATCGCAGATACAAATGACTTACCTCTTGGTTGGGAGGTCAACGTAAACTTCAAATTATTCGTGTTTGACTGTATCCAAGACAAGTACATGACTGTTCAAGGTAGTCTTATTGCCTATAATTTTCGCTTATTTTTAGTAACAAATCTTATAAATCCTCATCATCTTGCATATTGGTTTACTTAGTTTTCTTCTGTAACAATGCTTAGATGCCAATGGGAAGGTAAGACGCTTTCATGCAATGAAAACTGAGTGGGGGTTTTCGCAATTACTCCCACTCAGTACTTTCACTGAAGCTGCTAATGGATACCTCATCCACGACACTTGCGTGTTTGGAGCAGAAGTTTTTGAAGTAAACTACACCGGCAGAGGAGAGTGTGTAAATATAATGAAGGATCTTTGCAACACTCATACTTGGAAGATTGATAAGTTTTCGTCTCTACATGATGAAAAAATTTACTCTGATGTCTTAACACTTGGAAATCAGAAGTGGTACGGAAACGTTTTAACTTTCCTTTTTTCAACTAGGATATGCTGCATACGCAGAGTGATAGTCTTACAATCATTTTGGTTCTTATGGCTAGCTCTGATTCATCCAGGAAGGTGCGCCTATATCCCAATGGAGATTCAAGGGGAAAGGACAAATTTCTGTCCATCTATCTTGTGTTAGCTGATTCGGAAACCTTTCCTTCTAAAGGGAAACCATATGCAGACTTCAAGCTACGCATAATGAACCAAAAGAATAGCAATCATTTGGAAATAGCAGGTATTGTTTCTGTTCATCCCGATATCTCTGTTTCAGTTGACATTATGTTTGCGATAATTTTGTTTTACGTACAAAATGGCTCCAACATAAAGTTAATCTCTTATGACAAAAAGCAGTATTAATTGGACTCCTTTTTAAAGAAATTCATCAAGAGCATGGCATTTTCGTTTGCCTTTTTGGTATGCGCAATGATTTCCTCGCAGATACCAGGTGTTTCTGTGCTCCATATTTCAGCTGGGGTGACTCTGCAAGATTGTCATTGACTGATCACCATGATGCTGGTAAGGGCTTCCTTGTGAATGATACTTTGCTTGTTGAAGCGGAAGTTAGTGCTGTATCCGCAGTGAAGAACTTATCATAGTACGTACTGAGGCTTTTATTTCTGTAACGCAAGGATATTTCATCTTCCTTATTATGTTATTTTCTAATGTCATCTTGTGCACCAACTTACAAAGTAGGATTTTCTATGTAATCTTAGTAATCTCATTCTGAGTGGATTTCTCAGTCATCTTAGTATCTCATTCTGGATACTTGCAATCGTGTTAGTCTTTTTGTCTGCTTATTTTCCTACTACTCCTATAATAAGCATAGTGAAAAATCTGTGGTCTTTCCCCATTTTATTTGAAGTCCAAGTTATTTCTTTGGCAAAGCCATTTGGGACAGACCGGAGTTCGACTGACCTTTTTCTTCTCTGCTCTCAATATCCAAAATCTTTGGAACTTATCAACATATCTTTTCTTTTTTGGCAAGTTTGTCGGTCCGATCTATTCAACCTTCTTCTTGTCCTTTAAAATTGCGTACTCCTGCCTTTTATGAAGTCAATATCCGGTTATCATTTCAAGATGTACCATCTGGAAAATTCAAAAGAACATTTGATGTTGTGGTGATTCTTCTTGTCCATCTTGATGGAAAATTGGAGGGAAAAACTAACTCAAACTCACAACTAATTGTATTCATCTTTCAAAATAATAGAAAAACACATGATTAAGTCAAACACACAACTAGTTGTATTCTTCTCTGAGAGGAAAGCGATAGAGTCTCTGATCGATCTAGGTTTTCTAGAGGGAGGAGTGGTCGACTAAATCACTAAATAGCGTTGCATGAAGCCATGAATAGTTATACAAGGGTTAATTACACTTTTTAACCTAAAAATTTGAGTAATAACATTTTTACCCCCAAAAGGTACAAATTGATCCCGTGATGTCCCAGCCGAGTCCCCGTGTCTGACACGTGGATACGGCAACGTTTAGAAGTGTCGGTACTTCATAGCTTGTCACAACATCCCCTTAAGCTTAATTATCTTCCGAGACACATCCATTGTCCTGACATCTCTGTTGCTTAACAACCTCGATCTCGTTGTCTTCTTCTTCTCTCTCTCACTCGGGCAACCTTTGTGTTATTCTTCTTCTCCTCTCATGGAACAATCTCTATCTCTTCCCTGCCTCTGTCTCACTATCTTCTCTCTGGTAGACATCGGAGGCTTCTCACTCTCTTCTCAACAGCCACTTCTAATGTAGGGATGGATCCGGAATGCTCCATAATGGGCTACATCTCCTGGTTCTCGGCTTACTCTCGCGTCTCTTCTTCCATCTCTGCTGTCTCGGCTTCTCTCGACTCAACGTTTTGTGACAATGCGCGAAATACCGAGATATTTACTGATAAATATCGACTGACCCATGAGGTGTAATGCTTCAAACAAGATCCCGAACCAATCACACACCCCCAAACACGATGGGGAGAAAATTTTGACTATTACAGAATCAAACACAAGAATAGTTTACAAAAACTCTCCCGGAGGAGGAGCGCTCAACCTAGCTCAACTCAACTCAAACTTTCGGTTCTCTTTCACACTCACCACCACTCTGTATTTTGACACACCAATACAAGAGTAAAACCAGCAAATATATAGGCCAAAGGGGGAGCCAAATTGCGAATTTGTCAAAGTGAAACGAAACAAAGGGTCTGATGAAGAACCTGAGATGTGTTGTGATAAGCTTGATTATGTGCATTGAAGATGTCAATGAGCAGAATCATACTCCTGTTTCTTTTCCCTCTACTTCTTCTCCCCACTGCCTATTTTTTTCCTGCTTCGGTTCTTTTTGTTGATTCCCGGCTCCTTGTACTGGGATAGTATTTAACTATTTATCATTCTCTGGTGCTACTTTTTCATGTCTTTTTCATTTGGGAGGGACTCAGTTTATAGCTAATTCTTGCCATATTTTTTTTTGCAACTCTTTCTGCTTGATTAGTTCTCAGTTATTCTTATCCTAACCTACTATTTCTGAATACTTTCTTGAGCAGGTAGCATGGAATCTATCTTCAAGCTTCTTACAGCTTCATTGGTGTTTTTGGTTCGTGCTCAATCCTTCAGAAGAAAGACCTCCGCAGAGCCTACCATCTTAACGAAGTTTGCTCTCTCTCTCTCTCTCTCTCTCTGTAGACTGTTTATATGAAATTATGGCATGCCGACCCAAAAATCTCTCTCTCTCTCTCTCTCTCTCTCTCTCTCTCTCTCTCTCTCTCTCTTCCAACCCATCGAATCAAAGCCATCCCTGTGATTCCGCCCAACCAAAATTCTATGTTCCAGCCTCACCAGATCTCTGTGTTCTCACCTCTGTCTCTGACGAGTTTTAGAAGTGCCAGTCATTGCTTCGAAGTCCGGCGGTCGAAAATCGGAGGGGCAAAGCACGATCCGGTTTAGTTCTTGTTTTCAATTTACTTTTGATTTCTAGGAATGTAAAAAACATACAAATTTTAGGGGTTTTTTTTTTTAAAATCTGAAACCAAATTAATCTACGATTTTTATTTGATTTGTGTTGGCTGATGGATGATGGAGGAAAGGATAAGGAGGGGTTTAATGGTCAAAAAACACACCCTCCACTCCCGGATAATTTTTGGACAGGCCAAGGGGTGCCCAAAAATTATCAGGACAAAGCTGCCGATCGGTGAAAACTAAGAAGAGGTAAATAATTATCAGGGGAGGTGTTTTGGTTGCCAAACTCGGGCAAACAGCAGGACCTACCCCTTATCAGGGGTGATAATTTTTGGAGGGAAGCTTTAGCTCCATCCAAACACGGCCTCAGAGATAAAATGAGCCCTACGAGTATACATGGTCTTCTATTGATAACACTTTTTGTTCCTCACCACATTTGGTGAGATTTAGTAGGGGAGAAAACACTCTTTTTTTTTTTTGGGTGGCACCATTAAAGAGACCACACCACTTTCTTTTCTCACCCACTTAGCAAAGGAGCTGTTACAAGGGTGTGAGAGAAATCATTTTCATTGAAGTCGAAGAGAACAAAGAACAGAAAAGGAAGAAAAAAAAAAAACAGGGAAAGTACAAAGGAAACTTGTTAGGCTTCGTTTGAGAGCCTCTTTTTATATTTGTTGTTTTCTCTTTTTGGGTTTTTGGGTGTTTGGCAGCCAAGGGGAAAAACAGTTTCTCCCAAAAACTGTTTCTTCATTTCTGGTGATAGAGAGGAGAAAGCAAAAAGAGGCTCACACCTCCTTTTCAATTTCTACTTCTGGGTTTCTCTCATCTCTCTCTCTCCCAAAATGCATTCTGCACATTTCTCCCAAACACTCATCCCAGATTCAAAAGTCATTCTGACCATAATCCAAAAAATCAAAAAGCCAAAAAATTATAAATAAAAAGCTGAAAAGTAGACTCTCAAACACCCTCTTACTACGTAGGGGGTGTTCCACTAAGCCTCCTTTGGAAAAAAAAAAACCAAAAATTGGTTTTTTAGTTTATTCGTTTTGTCCTTATTCAAAAAAATTTTGCATTTGTTGATTTTGCGTCGATTTTTGATGGTTTATTGATTTGTCTCGATGAGAGGAATCTAAAAAGTCTGAAATTATAGTGAAATTTAATTTTTTTGAATAAAGACAAAATGAATAAACCAAAAAATTGGTTTATGTTTTTTTGCCAAAGCACCCCTTAATTTTTTGGTTTTTCACAGTTTTTTATGTGATATATTGTGAGAGGGTGACAATCTCAATTTTTATAATAAGCTGGTTTATTAACTTTTTTGAGTTAGTGGAATATGGTGTACCACATAATAGGCGATGATGCCTACACTACACAGGGGTGCCGAAAATCTTCATGATTTATTGGGTAATTATCAGTAACTTCCTCTGAGGTTTCTGAAATGACACCAACCTCCCTTGCTTTACCTGACAATATACAAATTCCCCCCTTCCGTTAAGTTGAACTCTAACACCGTCAAATTTGATGATCAAATGACTAAAAGACCTATATTGTCCCATTTCATGCTTAACAAAGAGTCATTTTTTTTTTTTTTAAACCCATTGTCACCATGGGCAATACTTTTCAAACTAACCACTTCTGCAGATAAAAACAAAAACGAACCCCTCCCAAAAGTTATACTCTTTAATATCTATATAACAAATTATAGTGGTTTTCAAATCTTATGTCCTTATAAATCCTCACCATGGATCTTTCAAGGTCTAAGATGAGAACCTCTCTCTCTCTCTCTCTCTCTCTCTCTCAATTTCGAAATCTTTGTTTGACAAAATTAATTGAGATCCATCAAACAAGATCCATATTGAATATAAAAAGTATTACTTCCTCCGTCCATTTTTAAGTGTGTTACCTCGTAATTCCAACTTATACAACTTTTACAACTTTTACATCTACTTTCCACTACTTACCCTTATCAATATAATAATACACACTAACTTTTCAAAAAGGAATCTACTTTTAAGGGCAAAATAGGAAATATACCCACTAACTTTTCAAAACACACACTTATTAAGGGACAGCCCAAAATGGAAATGTCTACACTTATTAAGGGACGGAGGGAGTACAAATTAAAAGATAACGAGAATTTTTTGAGCTTTCCAGAAAAGGAAACAGGTCCAAGAAATTGGGACGGAGGGAGTATATTTTGTGTTCAAACTTCTATGTCATATTAGCTACATGTTGTGTTCAAACTTCTAAGAGTCCCCGCCCGCTGGAACTAAACGAGATGGCCATAGAATTAAAACTTCAAATTTTTTTGCATGAGCTACAGAAGCTAGCTTCATATCATATTAGGCCCCATTCTACTAACTCAACAAGCCAAAAGTCATCTTATTGTGTTTTTCAAGATAAGTCATACCCTCACAATAGATTATATAAAAAATCACAAAAATCAACGCGTTTTTTGAGCTCTCACATAAAAAAACCAAGTTAATGGAACACCCCTAACTCGGATACTACAAAATCAGGAAGATGGGAATTTAGCCTCTGACACTCAACGCCTTGAGGACTTGCCTGCAATGGATTGAATATATGTATTATTGAAATTGTATGGATGTGGTCGGGTGAACTCGCTTTGAAATTGTATGGATGTGGTCAAATTACATCGCAACGTGCCTTTAGGCACGGGTAATCCCTAGTACTCCTACAAATTAAACACACACACTCACATATATATAAGTAATTGATATTTACACTCCCCAAATTGTTATCCATACCCTCTTTTTTGTCTTCCAGTAAAATTTTATTTTTAACTGGAAGACAAAAAAAAGAGTGTGGATAACAATTTGGGGTGTTGATATCACTCCCATATACATGTTTGAGAGGAACACAGTTTTGAACCCAAATAGAGACTTTGGTTTTGTGATGTGGAGAACAAAAGAGACCCGACCAAATTTTCCAAAGGATCAAAAAAAAAAAAAAAACCAAAAAAACTGGAAAACTTTGAATGGATGGTCCAAATTCCAAAATGCAATGTTTGAGAAGCCAAATGGCCCCAAAACCCATTAGTGTCGCTTTGGAACTATTCCACTATTGAAAACTGGAAAACTTTGAGTGGGGGAAACCGAAAAGGTTCTCTCTCTCCCCTGTAGGCTGTAGATATACACCACCATTTTACCAGTACTTTTTTTTTTTTCCTTTAAAAACGGTTCATTCTCCAAAGCCGAATTCAATTGAGAAGAGCTGAAAACATGTTAGAGAGATCATGGAATCCTGTCCTTGATGACCATACCAACTCTGGTACTCTCTCTCTCTCTCTCTCTCTCTCTCTCTCTCTCTGTGCGCGTGTGTAGTTATAGATGATGTATTATCATGTATGCATACGCCAAGGGGGTGAGAAACAAAAGCAAATCTCTGTTTTTTTTTTTTTTTTCCTTCATTCTATTTCGTATGTACGTACATGGGTAATCTGTATCTAGCCTAGTGCATGGGTTTTGTTCACCCTCTTTTGGTGAGGGTGAACAATTTTTTTTCCATATACTTGTGTGTGTGCGTAGTGCTTACAGTGCTTTTGGCCTATTTGTCCTTTGATTAAGGCTGAGGTTGCCAAAAAAAAATTATGGGAAATCACATAAAATCAACGGGTTGGGATTTTTCATTTTAGCACGCAGATTTCATGGGAAATGCTAAAATGGGATTTCCCATAAAATCATTTTTCATTAAATTTTTTGGGAAACTTAGCCCAAGAAAAAAGTGAGAATTTCTCACTCGTGCATCTTACTGTTAAGAGAGTCACCACCGACTCACTGGAGGCTTTAATTTCCAGAATATTTCGATCTCAACTAGAGAACTTCACATTCGGAGTCCGACGGGATATACTGTGCTATGCCAGAACCTTCTGGATTTACTTGTATTGTCTTGTGTAGTTGTGTAAATTTGTTTTGTGTCGAAGCGAAAGGATATAGAAGACTAGGTTCACAGCTTCGGGCACAGCCTGAAAGATTATGTCTGTCGATTCGTAAATTATTATTATGGTATCCAGATATATAGTTTTTTTATCAACAAAAAGGAAATTTTTGTTTAATCCTTGAAATCAAATTACAAAGATTAAATGGGAGGCATAATGGCATCACAACGGAACACGCATATCCTAACTATGTTGACACCCCAGTGCGCCGGCAATCACATGCCACGGAGTGGAAAGCAAGGACAAAATGGTTGACAAGTGTTAGCGCACAAACCAGTAACACACACAATATGGAATACGAAAACAGTAAAGAAAGAACGACAACAAGATTTTACGTGGAAACGGGGTGGGTGTTGTGCACCTCTCGGCCGTCCGATTGTGTTTTGAACAGTACGGATGTGTTTTGATTTTTTACCGATAAAAGTAAATCAAAATTAAATTAAAATTGTTGAATGCATCCAGGCCGTCCAAAACATAATCGAACGGCCGAGGAGTGCACAACACCCACCCAAGTCCATTTTACGTGGTTCCCCAAAATTCGGGTACCTTCATTAGAATTTCCCGATACCTCTCCATATGAGCTACAAGTTCCAACAACAAGGCTTCAACCAAAGCACTAACAAGTTGCAATAAAAACCACATGATACATATACACTACAAAGCCATCCCAAAACAGGCAGTAGCACAGAGATATAAGTCACTTGGCTAAAAGTCAATTTTTAATTTTGTTTTTATTAAAAAAAAATCGTGTTTACGTTTCCTTGATTGAGAAATGGCAATTTACATAAATCTGACGGATCAGGAGGTTTTGAGAATGACTGACTCTAATTTTGGGACTCATTTGCCCTTTCACAAGAGAACTTCGTCCTTTATATCCACACTTGGAGCAGAGTTTGAGATAAAGGACCTCGGCCCAGTTCACTACTTTCTTGGCCTGGAGGCATCTCCTTTTAGCTCTGGTAGTCCAATAAGCAAGGGTTAGCGGCCGCTCAAGCATCAGTTATTTAAAATCAAAATTTCTCCCCCGTTTGGCATAGAAGTGAGGATTGCAATAGCGGAGCCATATAGGGGTTGGGTGGGGCCAAGGCCACCCCTCACCCTTGGTTTTTTTTTTTTTTTTTTTCATTTTGCATGTGAAGTTTTTTTTCTTTTACAAAACAAATCCTATTCTATAAGTACTAATTTAGGAGAAAGGGAATGGAGTTGGTGGGGTTTGAACCCTAACCTAGTGCAAAGAGTATGGTGCGTCCATCATTTGACTGTCACTCAATTAACCATATCTTTTAAATTGAATAACACTCTCATAGTCACTTTCAAATTTTATTTTTTAAAACCAAAAAAAAAAAATTACGTTTTGGGATTATAATAGTTAGAACATTTTTGTAGCATACTTAATTAAATTCTGAACTCTATTTTTAATATGCTTAATCAATATATTATTTTTGTCAATTCTGTTTCTCCTCATACCTCGACCCCTCCCGAAGAGAAATTCTGGCTCTGCCACTGGAGGATTGAACCAAAGCCAAAGTGAGGCCATACTCTGGGGAAAAACAATTGAATGTCATTCGCTATCAATAGGTTGGCCCCGATGTTTGGGTTGCTCAAATCCGACTCCAAACTTGGTTGCCCTTGCCCACTTACAGGGCCGACCTTGATATTTTGGAGGCCTAAAGGGAAATACTAAACATGTTATTTTAGCTTCATAATTTAAATTAAATAAAGTTCAAAATTTTTGTATACTATTAGAAAGAAATAGATCAAATATAAAGAAGTGTCGCCTATACACTGCTTTTTCTCTAACTATTCAAGTTATTAACTTTAATTGTAAAAATACTATTTTTTCACAATAAGGTAATTGATTATCGTAAACTTTTTATTTTTATCAAATTTTTTGTTGAGTGAAAATTAATTATTTTTGTTTATTTATAGTAAAAAATATTTTATTTGTAAATTTGATATTATAACTTAAAAAATATATAATAAATGATAGAAAATATCAAAACATTTATGGTGTGCAAAAAAAATTGGACCTTGGTCTTGAGTAACACCTTCTATCACCAATGTATACCTATTTTGCAATGCAAGAGGTGCAAGAGTTGTATATTATCTACAATTATCCAACAGAAAATTATGGGAAATTTTTTTTACTTCGCCAAGAAGCCCCACCTGAGAATTGAAATTGGGACCTTTGGATGTTAGGTTTATTGGCGATTTCCGGGTTTATCAAACCATTTGAGTTTGTAATCTTTGTTTGGGTTTGGGAGGTAGTTTTATAAGTGTTTGAGTCGAGATGCTCCTCTCTTGAGCTTTCACGCTTCATCGCCAAAGTTGATGCCGCTCCAAGCTTTTGAAGCCTATCCGGAAAGGTATAACCATGCACATCATTTACGCATTTAGGTCATTCAAATCTCTCGATTTATCGTGCATGGTTTTGGGTTTATGTGTGCTTTGTTTAAACTTTAAAATCCCATGATTTTATATAGGCTTTTAGCTTTCAACTTTCAGCATGTTGCGTTTGCTTGAGTCTGCAGACGCGTCCTTTTTGAGTGGCATCTCTTGACACGTGTTTTAATCTTTGCCATTAGATATTTTTTAATAGCGTCTACACGGGTCTGCAAACGCGTGTTAGTGGACAGCCTATATTGTGCCATGTGTATTAATCCTGTCAGAGCGTTTCCAAGCGTTTGCTCGCGTCTATCATCTCTTTAAGTGGCCAAATGTCATGTTTTGAGTGGCTATCTTTGGGAGCACGAAATTGCACACTATATAAACTCTTTTTCTCTCATTTTAAGGCACCCACTTGATAAAAAATCAGCCCCCTTTTTAGAGAGCGAGTATCCTCCCTTCTCTCTTTTGTGAACTTGATGTTCTTGATGATTTGAACTTGTTTCTTTCGTCTTTCTTCAATCTAGTGTTTTCCTCTCCATAGATTGACTCTAGATTGATTTTGGTTTACAAAAACTTTCATAAAAATCAAATCTTTTTCCATTCATCATGTTTGGGTGCCTTCAAGTCTACTTGGCCGGATGATCCGGAGCCGTTGTGATGCGGAGATCGAGATGATGATTCTCGTGGGTTCATGAATTCAAGAAGGAGTACGGGGTGCTAGTTCAAGAGTTGGAGCTAGGAATAGCTAGTGGCTTGTTGGTAAATTCCTTGTCTTTGAAATTCTTGTACCTTTTGGATTATGAAATATAAGTAGAGTAAGGCCGTGGTTTTATGCTTAGGGTGTTGGACCCTAAGTAGTTTCCACGTTTATTGCGTGTTTTATCTCCTTGCTTTAGTTTCCTCGCATTGAACTTGTTTGTTTGTTTGAATAGCCATGGAACTTGGGTGCTATCTCTAGTTGTTGTTAATTTTTTTAGTTGGTAGTCCTATTCAAACCCCCCC
>JAXBDA010002023.1:0-47152 GCA_036023075.1 Gaultheria prostrata | reverse complement strand
CTCTCTCTCCCTACATTAATTACACATCGTCTTCTCCGGTCACTAACTAGGCCGTCGGAGTGCCATCCCGGGCAACCACCGTCCGGGCTAGGCACTAACACGGTTGTTCAGTGTGCAGGTTGCTTGCCTTGCTCAGCGGCCAGGATCACGGCGAGGCCACAGCGGCTCCCCTCTACCTTCAGCGTCCACGGCGGTCCAAAGGGGTCACTCCGGGGAAGCCACCCCCACACTTATAAATCTTCCTCAATCCTATACTTCAACAAACATGTCTACTTATCTACTTGAAGGAGGAAGAGAAGGAGGTGGTGGTTCAACAGCTCTTTTGCCTAATATGATGGCTTCGTCCTTTTCTTTACACTATGAATACACCTACTAGAGGTAGAAAAATATAGGCTAACAGGATTGACCAATAAGTTTCATAGTACATAGAGCCAACCTAATGAAACTTATTATACACAAATGGACCCTTTCCATGAAGAGCAGCTGGCTAAAGGACTCTCAAAAGTAATAAGAGAGAATGTAAAGAGCTTTGAACCCTTTTTCCAGCTTCAGTTGTATTGGTAGAATTCGCTTTCCTTCACCTGAAGGAGACGAATGCCTTGGTTAGCTTACTGTTAAAGACTCTCTACACTTGCACGGTAAAATCCAAAAGGGGAATTATACCTCACCACTAGACAATTTTCAGTACAAATGGACCCTTCTAGTGCTATAGATTCGCAGTTCAACTGCCATTCTCCAAGCTTTTGACATGTTCACATCTTCACATAATACATGGGGAATGCAGACTAGATGTATCAAAGGATAAGTCGCAAGTACCCAAGGCACCAGCAAAACATGATTCAAATTTCAAACGATAAAATTGGACCAAATAATAATCTTATGTAATGGTTTATTGGCTCGATGATTGTTTCCAGAATACATCACCAGCTGTCCTCAGTTTTTCCCAATGATGCAGAAATAGCATAGTAATGTACTTTACACTTATCTTTTCTGAATAATGAGATAATGGCAACTTCACACAATGGCGGGTGCTTTGACTTGGAAAGGATACAAGCCACTGAAAAATGTTGTGCAAGAATTCTATATGCATAGAGTTACACCTGCACAAGTATCCCACCAACCAGAACGCAGAGGAGCTTTAGCTTTGCATCCAAAAGGTTCCCTTTAGATTCCTAGGTTTGGTTCTATGTATCAAATCTAACTGACAGAATTTGCCATGATCATATTTATCTTGTCATTTTAGCATTTTTAGATAGCTTTACCTCTCTAAACTTCAACTGAATCCGAATCCGTCCATTACCGATTTTGGTCAGAAGCATACTCCTCCTGAAAGCTTATTCTTAGAAAAAGAACACCACTAATTGATTTCTCGCCCCAACTTAACCTATAGGCTTTTGCAGACAGCTTAGTGTCTTCATCAAACCTATAATTATGCACGAGGAACATAATTTCCTTCCTCAACATTGGGATTTCTCATCCCAAAAAATCAATTAAAGATCCCTAGCCTAAAAGAACAAGGCCAGAACCGAGGTTTATTGATGAAATATGCCTGAAACTTTCGATGTGGTGAATGTACAGCACTGGGCTAGCCAGCGTGATCCAGCCTTTTCAGGACATGAAGAAACTTGGCTAGGTAAATGACACTGGGTTCCTGGGGCTAGAACAAAATAAAGGAGAGGGCACAAGGTTGAACAGATGGAAGGCAAGATTATCTAATATGACTCGGGAATCACAGCCTATATCAAGCCGAAGAAGATCAAGAAACAAACCAGTGTTAAGGGCAAGGAGCTTTCCATTTGCTTCACCTTCAGTGAAGTTCATGCAGACTTCTGCAGGTACACTCAAAAGGGCTGTCCAAGACTTCTAAAATATAAGTTGCTGCAGCATAGAAAGATATTTTAGTCATGCGTCGATATTCTATTAGTCTACAAGTTGGCCGAAGAAGATATAAGCAAAAGTGTAAATAGATGCACTCCAGGAAAGGGTTTCCAAATGGAGGCAAGATAACAATTTTCTTTGGCAGGAAGAAAATCAAAAGGCCAGTAAAGAACTTACCAAAACAACTCCTTCCTCGGCCTAAACTTTGTTTCCAAAAACAGTGTTTGCGCAACAATTGATGCTGAAAACTACAACTTCCCATACTCTTGTATATAAGTAAATCATCAAGAAGAAACAAGGAAAGAACACATAGTCTGACCCAAAATGGAAACCTAATCCGTTTTGTTTAGCTGTATAGATAGCAGAAAATTTACATAGGCCTCTTAATTACTATTCAAGTCGAATATGCACATAGCAGCTCAGCTACTTCAGCCTAGAAAGTCATCAGATCCAACAAAATTTGTTACATCAAGGAAGATCATTTGCAGTTCCCCTTCTACCAATGACGTACACATTCTCTACAAGAGAAGGTTGCAGGCTGGCAAAAAAAACTATCCTCGCTTCATTTAGTTATTACAACTTCCGACCCTGCAGAATAGCTCAAATAACAAGCTTCAGAGTATAAAACAGAAAATATAGGAAAGAAGATAAGGGACTAGATAACGTCAGACAAGAAGAATGGTTTTTAAGCTTACTGATAGCATGAATCAACATGAAAAGAAAAATATATTAATTTACACTGTGATATCAACAAAAACTGGGCACAAATATGTAAATGAGAAAATCATTTGTGAAAGTCCTTTTCATGCATAATCTCAACGATTAGATTGGTGTTCAAAAGTAAATGAGGAATGGAGAAGACTTGGAACACTTGAAGCCTGAAGGGATCTCCTAAATAGGATTTCATACAGGATGACTATACAATTAATGAGAACACCAGATACTGGCAGAGGACGTTTCAAAAGAAGGTCATTTTGGATTGTCCACGGGTAAGAGGGTATAAATTTATACAGGACAAACAACCACGAATACAAAAAGAAACCTGCACGAATTAAAAGCATACAAATACCATACCCTGCAAGGGACGAGCCATTTTCCATCAGTCCAATCTTGATGAGGCCTCAAATCAGAATGTTGAAATTCCAATAACTCCTTCATGCCCCTGATGTAGACTTCATACATTGAGCCTTGAAGGACTTTGCAGACACCACCAACCCACCATGCAGCATTGTACCAAGTATCAACTTCATCAAGTGGTCCAAAAGGATCCTTCCGTTGAATTACAGGATGGCATGGTCTTATGCACGGAGCATCAGCCTCATCCTTTAGGAGTTTGTTCTCATCATCAGATTTCAGTGTCCTGTATTCTACCAAATACTTCCCAGTCCTTATAGAGTCTATGATGACTGCTGGGTACCATGAGAAACCTTCTTCGTCACTCTTGACCTCTACCTTCATCCCCTTGCAGAAGTAGTTTGCCTCTGATGTTATTAAGCCATTCTGGCCTTTCAACTTTCCTGGCCTGGGCTTCGGAGACAAAAAAGATGCTTTTTTCTGCATTTCAAGCTTTCCAATATTAGCCAAATGCAAAATTAAACAAAGAGAACACAAGAATTCTCAACTAGGTAGAAGTGATACCCGGAATTCAGCAACCCATTTTCCACGAATCCATTCTTGATGAGGCCTCAGGCTAAAATGCCCAAATTCCAGTTCCTCATTCGTGGTCCAGAAATAAACTGCATACTTTAAGCCATCAAGCACTCTGGAGACAAGACCCACCCACCATCCATCATTGTACCAAGTATCGACTTTCTCAAAAAGTTTGAAACGGTCAAGCCGCTGTATATCGGGGGGACAAGGTCTAAGATGTGAAGCCTCTGCCTTCTCTTTAAGGGGTTGAGCTTCATCCTCTGAATTCAGTGTTTGGTATTCAACCAAGAAATTGTCCTCCCCTAGTGAGCCAACAATGACTGCAGTGAACCAAGAACCATGGTAACCTTCTTCATCACTTTTGACCTCCACCATTGCCCCCTCCTTAAACTTTGCCTTTGACGTTCTTCCACCGACCTTTACCTCAAACTCCACGTCTCTCTTTCTGGACTTCAGCTCTAATTCAGATGACCTCTGCATTTCAGACTCCCAAATATTGGTGACACAACTAATAAAATCGAAAGCATTCAAATTGTAGTTAATCATTTGAAAACAGGATAAGATAACTTGGCATAAGTGTTAAATGTAAAACCGAGACAATTGTGTCCAAGGAAACAAGACATAAGTGTTGGATTAGTCGTAGAAGACTAACTAGAACAGAGAAAATAACACAGAAATTAAGAGGACATAGATGTCCTACCCTGGAAGCAGTAACCCATTCACCATCAATCCAGTCTTGATGAGGCCTCAAATTAGAATGTTTAAGTGTTATTTCCTCATTTGTGCTCCTGACATAGACTCTGTAATTGTACTCATCAAGAACTTTAACAATATCACTCACCCACCACCCATCCTTATACCAAGCATCAACTTCCTGAAACTTCTTAAAATGGCCGATTTGTGGAGTTTCAGGGGGACAAGGCCTAATGTTAGAAGCATCAACTTTGTCTTTGAGGAGTACAGTGCCATTCAATGTCTTCACCGTCTGGTATTCCACCAAGAACTTATCTTTACAGTCTGGTACCAAGTCAACAATGACCGCAGCGTACCAAGAAACCTGGAAACCTTCTTTGACGCCTCCGACTTCCACCATCGTTCCCTTGCTGAACTTTGCATCCGACTTTGTTCCACTAAACTTTATCCTCAATTTCAGTTGTTTCGGTTGGATCTGAATGTAGATTGAGCATACAAATGCAAATTGAGTAAAAAAATAGTAGTAAATTTACAAGTGTGTGTGTGTGAGAGAGAGAGAGTTAACACCTACACCGGCTACACGCAGAAAGTTCATGTATCATTGGATTCATTATGTCCATATTCCCTATACGTAAGATCCAATGACCCTAAAATGAATATATAAGTAAAAGACGTGGATAACCTAGAATACGAGAAGAAATCAGAAGCATCCTACAGCCAAAATAAGTTCAATTTGCACCTTATCTATGTTGCATTTCCAATTTGGAAATGGATTCTCTTGTATAAGAATATTAGAGCAAGAAAACTCAACAGACACAAATTATAGGCTTTCTATTTATAAGATTAGCCATTTCAGATTCGATTTCCAGAGGTAGAAACACATTCAAGCAGGGATATGTAAATCTCCCACAAGAAACTAGTTTTCATGGCACTGACACCAATTTATGAAGTTGCTACATAAGGCCCATCGAAATGAAGGGAAAGAGGCAAATAAAGGCAGTAAACAGATTTTAGCTGAAGGCAAATGAACGTTTCTCTTCCTACTAAAGTTTAAAATAGCAGCGTGTTTGTTGTTGCCAGAGATATATTCAGTTATCAACAGTGCATCAGAATAAAATGAAATAAAAGAGCAAATGAAATCACCACCAAAAAAGAGGGGGGAAAAAGAAAGAGAAACAAACATCAAGTGGACCGAGAAGTTAGTTGTAAGTGTCATCTGGGCCTTGCTGATAAAAAAAAAAGAAGAAAAAAATGCGTCATTGGGGACCAATAAGGCCGTGTCCAATCCTCAATATGGTTTGGCCATCAAATTTGTATGGTTAAATTCTTGATTTTGCTATGAAGTATGAACAACACCAACGGTCTTCATCAAATAACATAAAAGAAATCCAAACTTATCCCAAAAACACCCACTTCCAACCATTTTGAAGAACATTGAATGCCCCAGACCCTTAATAATCATTTCATCAAATATTTTACGAAATTTCCAAGCTAATTCCCAAAGCTTCTTTCACCAACTTGTCTCTTCCTTGATTTGACGGAAATTTTTTTGACCTCATTTAGGCGAATGGACTGAAATTCATCTTTTGCCCCTTTTTTTTTCTTCATTAAATCAGACTTGATGAACCATATAAGTATTACCATTCCTATTGTTGCGTCTAGAACAGAGGAGCTGAAAACTGTATATTCACTTTTTTGTTTTTATGTTTTAGTTCATCATACGATCTCCATACTCTACTAGATACCAAGGCGAACGGACTGTAGGGGTTAGGAGCTAGAGTATATATTTTAACCCTTGAGAAAATAATTAACAAAGACTCAGAAGAGACAACGTAGAGACGTACACTTAGCAAATACTAATATAATCTCAACTCAGCAAATAATATACTAATCTCTCTCTCTCTCTCCCTGGGTTATATAATAAACTTTGATGGAGTATTACCTGCTGGTTGTGGAAAGGGGGGACCCAAGAGCCATCGTCCCAATCCCGATGAAGCCTCAAGTTCCACTGATCGAACTCCAGTGGCTCCACCAAACCCTCAAACGACACCGCATACCTCGAATCCTCAAGTATATCCACAATCGTTCCTCTCCGCCACGCCTTGTCGTAAAACGCGTCTACGTTTTCCCCAACTTTGAAGTACAGGTGTAGCTCCACAGGCGGCAGAGGCCTCACATTGTTAGCACAGACGTACTCTCGGCGGCGTCGTTTGGTCTCGTCCTCGTCCTCGTCGTCGTGGGTTTCGTACTCGACGTAGATCTGGCCCTTGTGCTTGGACGGAAATGGGCGGATTATTGAGGCTGGGAACCATGAACTAGTGTAGTTGCTGTCGCCTCCTCTGCTACTGACCTCTACTTTGTCTCCCTTTTCGAAATGAGGGGCGGGCATGGTGTCCAAAACCCTAATACTAACTTCTAGAGAGAGAGAGAGAGTGTGTGTAGTTGTCCGTAGGTGGGAGTGGGAGTGGGAGTGGGAGAGATGATGTTGAGAGAGACGTACGTCAGGGCCAATAGTGGCGGGAGCACGGTGGGGTGGCGTGGCGTCCGAAATCAGCAAAAGGTACTGCGGAAAACCTCACCCGGTATAGGCGCTTTAAATACGAAAACGCCAGCAGATTGGCTGCATCATTAAGGGGCCACGTAGTAAACGGACAAACCTTTCTAGTAGTAATTTTTCTTGAAGAGTAATTGTTCAAACAGGATTTCAACTCATTCGCTGTGTATTACTGTTGCAACAAAAAGTGTAGAGGTAAAGAATGTTGCGTGCAGCAATAAACATTCAAATTAGGTAGATCAAATTCACCGTTCTCCTTGTTTTTGGTCCTTTTAGTTTACGTCCTGTTTGTATCTAGAGGAAATGAAATGAAAAGAAAAGAAAAATAACGAAGAGGAAAAGTTTTAGGAAATTTGAGGAAAAAAAATACTAATATGGTGCTTTAGTTTGTTACAATATGAACTATTCTGATTATTAAAATGAAATTCGAAAAGAGATGATTGGGGACAAGCTATTCTTTTTATGATGGAGACTTCTACTTGGAACGAAGATATAACTTAGGGTTTTTATCAGGTATGTCATTCTCTCTCTCTCTCTCTTTTCATTT
The DNA here is from genome assembly GCA_036023075.1 of Gaultheria prostrata. NCBI lineage: Eukaryota > Viridiplantae > Streptophyta > Magnoliopsida > Ericales > Ericaceae > Gaultheria > Gaultheria prostrata. The sequence continues at coordinate 39,830 of JAXBDA010002023.1, read as the reverse complement.
CATTTCATTTCCTCTAGATACAAACAAGACGTAAACAAAAAGGACCAAAACAAGGAGAAAGGTGGATTTGATCTACCTAATTTGAATGTTTATTGCTGCACACAACATTCTTTATCTCAATGGTTTCGTCACGTGGTTGGTTATCGGTCCTGGATCCATTTATATGGAAAAGCTCGTTGCTATTCCTAAAACCACAATTGTAATTATTTATCTAGGCTTTACATGTAAATCTGCCGTGTTCGGACATTATAATTAGTGTTACGTGTAGCTTCATTTTTCACTACGTTTATTTTTGTTATTGCCGTGCTGTCGATGTGCATTAAGCCTCTACACTTTTTGTTGTAACAGTAATACACAGCGAGTGAGTTGAAATCCTGTTGAATAATTACTCTTCAAGAAATAGAAAGGTTTGTCCGTTTACTACGTGGCCCCTTAATGATGCAGCCAATCTGCTAGCGTTTTCAGTGTTATGTGTTGCAGCTTTATAGGACATGGACACATTATATTAGGGGATGGTTTTTTGTTTTGTCATGGAAGTGCCAAATGGGGAGATTGTAAGCTCCATAGGCCGAGCTCCTTTTTTGTTGGCAATTCCATGACACTATATCGAGTCGTATTTTTTTATTTTCTATATTTTTAGATGCGTCTATTTAGGATTGTGGAAGGAATCACGTTGTATTTGTAATAGTGTTTCTATGATTCGAGAATTTCGGGTTATGAAGTTTTTCGAGCAAGATTCTTCGATTCAAGCAAAGTGCTCAAGCACATTCTTTTATCGCGTCCAGGGGCTATTGGCAAAGTACTCATGAAGTGCTCGAGTAACCCTCATGTGCTCGAGCAGGCGGCATGAATTCTTATAAAAGGGCAGCAGCTAGGGTTTCATCTTAATCACTCATGCAGCCTCCTTTTTTAACGTTAAATAAAGAGAGAGTGAGAAAGAGCAGCCTCTCTTTGGTTTTTGGGTCTTGGAGTTCATACATGAAGGATTGAGTCACACAATCAAATACTCCAAGAAGTTTGTTCAATCTTTGATTCAACCAATTGAATCACTCTTCCGGTGGATTTTTGGAAGTACTTCGAAAGGCTTGAGGATTCAAGGCGTGCGGCGATCAAACACTTGGTGCGATGAACGTGGATTCGACAATTGGTTCTTGGGTCAATTGAGAGGATTTTCAATTGTAAGTATAGGTCGATTGTAATCGCACAATGTTATTTCTAGTGTTTCGATTTCTTCCCGTGGTTTTTACCCTAGTCGGGGTTTTCCACATGTATCGCGTGCTCTTAGATTATTTCCTAATTCCTATTTATTGCTTGATTATTCGGTTGCTAGCTAAATAGGATTTTTCATTTAGTATCAGAGCGGGTCGCTCATTATATTAGGGGTTAGTCCTAGAGTGGATCCTTAGTCAAGATGAACACGAACACAAACATGTATCATTTATCTAGTCATGTACCAATTTTGGATAGCGAAAATTTTGATTACTGGAAATCTAGAATAAAAGCTGTCATGAGGTCTGCGGATGAGGGAATTTGGAAGTCATGTGTTAATGGTTATACGTACCCTACCCGTACCGTAAACAATCAAGTAGTACCCAAACCTAGTTCCAAGCTATCTAGCGCTGAAAAATCTAAATTACAAGCCAACAATAAAGCCTTGGTTATTCTGTTTAGTGTTGTGGATGTGAATGAACACCATAAGATAGCAAACTGTGAAATAGCTAAGGAGGCTTGGGATATCTTAGTCACCTGTCATGAGGGTACCGACGTGGTAAAACAGTCTAAATTACAAAGGCTTACAACTGAGTTTGAAATGATCAGAATGGAAGAGGAGGAGACATTCAATCAGTTCTACTCCAACTTAATCTCAATCGTCAATAGCTGTGAAACATTGGGTAACGCCTATTGATTCTTTTCGTGTCATTAAAAAAAATTTGAGATCTTTGCCTGAACGTTTTAAAACAAAAGTCACTATGCTTGAAGGTGAGCACAAATTAAAAGAAAAATCTATTGAGGAAATTGTTGGCTTACTTCAAACATATGAAGCAGACATCTTGCATAACAAAAACAAAACCTTCGGTTAAACCGATTGCTTTTTCTAGTTCTCAAAGCCAGAATATAGATTCAGATACAGATGATAATTATGACCTTGAAGCACTGACTTTGTTTACAAATCAATTTAAAAAGTTTTTCCGAAAAAAACCGATTGACAATGATTTTAGAAATAAAAAATCTAATTACAAAGGAAAAGGTGAATCTGAATCATCTAATCGAAAGGAGAAGAAGGGGATAAAAGGACCACCACCAGGGCCTAAATGCTTTAAGTGTCATGGGTATGGTCACTTGGCTCATGAATGTATCAACAAGTTGAAAAAGAAGATGAATTATAAGGCCAACATAACTTGGGATGATGATAGTGAGTCTAGCAAGTCTGAGGAAAAACGAGAAGATAACAAAAAGTATATTGCATTCGGGGCATCTTTACAATCATATCTTAGTGAGGAATCTTCGGATGATAGTGATGATGAGGAAGAAGGAGATGAGTTTGAGGATAAACAGGAGTTGAGAGAAAAGTGTGACATACTTTATAAGGAGAGTATGAAAATCAACAAGACAAACCTCAAACTAGCTGAGAAGTATAAAAATGCAATTATGGAGTTGGCAAAAGTGCAAAATCAGTTGAAGGATGAGAAAGGGGTGTCAACTTTGGTAACAAAAGAAAGAGATATGCTCAGAAAAGAAGTTGTGAATCTTCAAGAGAAAAATAGTGCCTTGATTGATCAAAACTCCTCGCTCGAAGGTAAAATAGATAAGTTAAAAATTGATCTTGATAGTGCTAATTGTGTTTTTGAGCGATTGAATACAGGTTCAAAGAAATTAGACGACATTCTTGGAGCTCAAAGATCAACAAGTGACAGGTTAGGTTCTGGCTTTCATGGAGATTCATCGTCCCAGCAGTACAAAGGTAAAATAAACGAAAAGCTTAAAGAGGTAACTCCAAAATCTTATTTTACTGCTAGTATTCAGAATAATGTTGGCAAGGCTCATGTTATTGGGAGAGCTAAAATTGATAAATTTGTTCCTACCTGTCATTATTGTGGAGTCAAAGGTCACACTAGACCTCAATGTAGGAAATTGCGTGAATCGCGTACTTCGAACACACACTTGTCGCATTCTCATGATTATATCAAGTTTGTTCCTGCATGTCATTCTTGTGGAGTGAAAGGCCACATTCGACCTAATTGCTTTAAACTTCATAGGTACCCTATTGCTTCATCACGTTATCTCTATGTTAATAATTATAGGGGTAGAAACCAAAACCCTCAGGTGACTCCACATGAAAAGAGCATGAATATGAATCCTAAACATGCGTATAAACACTTTGTAAATTTTGAGAACGTTAAGACTAGACCTATTTGGGTGAGGAGATCATATTTTAGACCTCATACAGATTTGTCCACCAACTCTCTAGATGACACGCGATCATCTAGAGGTGTTGACCTTGCCTTTTAAGGCTTGGTTTTGGGTCCATAGTCTAGAATTGGTCTACATTGCTTATCTTTTACTAGATCTATGGATTGTTTTTCTTTTTCCCGTTTCTTTTGTCTTTTTTTTTAGTTGTTGGTTTTTCATTTATTCTTTACTAGCGAAAAACTCGTGCTATGCACAAGTGAAATGATGGTGTTACCCGCGCTATACATTTCTTGACACAACTAATTGAATTTTTGTCCACAAATTGCACGTCATTTTTATAACAAATTATCTTTGTGGGACAAAGGGAGGGATATTGATTTTGGGTGAAACCTCCGAGCCGAAAACCTGGCTCCGCCCCTAGATACCACTCTCTAATATAAATTGCCAAAAAATATTATAACCCGTTTAAGTATCTCGCAAAATCAAACTTAATCAAATCTTCAAATACTTCACGACCTTCATATTTTGCTCCGGGGCTTAGCTCCTTTGTTTATGGGGCTGGACATTGCAGTGGTGCAACCATTGTGCTTAATGTATGGTTGGTTCCAAATATTAATTCACTCAACACATAGTTTAATTTTTATATTTGGATGTTAGTTTTGTGATTATTAAGGCATGTATTTGAGTTTTGAATTTTTTGTCCACAATATAATTCAACTATATTCTATGACTTCTTATTTTGTTCATATGTTGTTTAAGTTAGACAGATATTCATCATTCTATCATAAAGGGGAATATAACACTGTATCTCACTTTGTCAAAAAAAGAAGAAGAAGAAAATGAGAACAAATTCTATCCCACAAAATCCAAGAAAGGTTGGCTAAAAAATTTGTTAATTCAGAACCATTCAAGATCTTAGCAATAACAACTAATTCACACTTACTGCTAAAATTGAGAATAATATTCCCATGATATTACTCTTTGACCGTTTTTCCGTTCAAAAAATTGTCTTGACCATTTCAATCGACTAATTTTCTCATCAAGGAATGCAGAGGTCATCTGGATTAGAGCTGAAGTCTAGAAAGAGAGACGTGGAGTTCGAGGTAAAGGTCGGTGGAAGAACGTCAAAGGCAAAGTTTAAGGACGGGGCAATGGTGGAGGTCAAAAGTGATGATGAAGGTTACCATGGTTCTTGGTTCACTGCGGTCATTGTTGGCTCACTAGGGGAGGACAATTTCTTGGTTGAATACCAAACACTGAATTCAGAGGATGAAGCTCAACCCCTTAAAGAGAAGGCAGAGGCTTCACATCTTAGACCTTGTCCCCCCGATATACAGCGCCTTGACCGTTTCACACTTTTTGAGAAAGTCGATACTTGGTACAATGATGGATGGTGGGTGGGTCTTGTCTCCAGAGTGCTTGATGGCTTAATGTGTGCAGTTTATTTCTGGACCACGAATGAGGAACTGGAATTTGGGCATTTTAGCCTGAGGCCTCATCAAGAATGGATTGGTGGAAAATGGTGTTGTGAAAATTTAATGTACTCGCAAGCGCACGAATCGGATAGAAATATAACAATGCAAGAGCGAGGTCGAACCCACAGGGACTTATACTTTTTTCTTATAGGAAAAATAAATAATCTAAAGTGATTAAACCCTAACCTAGTTGACAAAAAGTTGTGATTGATTTGGAAGACAAAAATTAAATAAATCAACGATGAAAATAATAAAACTAGCACGCAAAAAAAGTGGAGATTAACGGTAGAGAAAAGTAACTAGAGTTTCGGAATCCACACTTATAAATATCAATTAATCTTACGCAATGATTTTTCCGATGATTCTACACAATGATTTTTAGAAGCTAATCTTAACCACCGTGGATAATATAATGATATCACCTTTTAATTTAACGAAAATATGTTCTCCCTCTGCTTCAACGTTTAAGCCAAAATCATCTACTGTACCCGTAAAAACAAGTCACAATGTATACCCCGTACTTAAATATTAGCTTTTAATAAACCAAGCAATTCGATTAATATGATGACTTCAAATCATGGAAAAAAACTCATTCATAACGATTGAATCCATACCCAAAATTCATGCATATTAATTAAGGAGTCGAGAACGATAAACAATTAACGCAAGTAGGAAAAATCACATGCATAAAATCAATTAATAATATTCATGAGGTTTCATCCTCAACCCTAATTTAAAAGTTTAGCCTAACATAAATAAAAATAAAGCCTCACAAAAACCTCCCTTGCTCATCTTGATCTCCCAGCCGTGAACCTCCAAGATTATGCTGCCGCTTGAATGTTGCGTGAGATCCCAGCCAAACTCTAATGCCGCCCTTTATAGATGCTGCCGAGAATTGCCTTGGAAAGGCTTCCTTTTCAATCAAATTGCTATTTCCATTTTTTCACGTTTTTACAATCTTAACTTATTACATACATGTGGACTAGTCAGTAAGTCCTAATTCTACCCAATCAACATTTCCAAAAGGGATCTCAACACCACTAAGATGCATGTGAAAAATTAATAGGCTTCCTTATTTTTCTAGGAAAAATCCCAGCTTTTTATTTCCGTTTTATTTTACAAAGATCATTTAGATTGCACTTGATTAATTCGACCACGAGCTCTGCTTCTTCATCAAGTAAAATCCGATTTTGCGTTTCTTTGAATCTAACGGTCGAAATAAGAGAAATTATCATCTTTTTCCCTGCAAATTAATAAGTCAATGTGAATTAATAAAAAGATAGCAATAATGTCTAATTAACCACAATAAATTACTAACAATAAGCGATATAGGAATTGCTACGTGTCAATATTTTGGACTTATCAAATGGGTTGCTGAATTCCGGGTATCACTTCTACCTAGTTGAGAATCCTTGTGTTCTCTTTGTTTAATTTTGCATTTTGCTAATATTGGAAAGCTTGAAATGCAGAAAAAAAGCATCTTTTTTGTCTCCAAAGCCCAGGCCAGGAAAGTTGAAAGGCCAGAATGGCTTAATAACATCAGAGGCAAACTACTTTTGCAAGGGGATGAAGGTAGAGGTCAAGAGGGACGAAGAAGGTTTCTCTTGGTACCCAGCAGTCATCATAGACTCTATGAGGACTGGGAAGTATTTGGTAGAATAAAGGACACTGAAACCTGATGATGAGAACAAACTCCTGAAGGATGAGGCTGATGCTCCGTGCATAAGACCATGCCATCCTGTAATTCAACGGAAGGATCCTTTTGGACCACTTGATGAAGTTGATGCTTGGTACAATGCTGCATGGTGGGTTGGTGGTGTCTGCAAAGTCCTTCAAGGCTCAATGTATGAAGTCTACATCAGGGGCATGAAGAAGTTATTGGAATTTCAACATTCTGATTTGAGACCTCATCAAGATTGGACTGATGGAAAATGGTTCATCCCTTGCAGGTTATGGTATTTGTATGCTTTAAATTCGTGCAGGTTTCTTTTTCTATTCGTGGTTGTCTGTCCTGTATAAATTTAAACCCTCTTAACCGTGGACAATCCAAAATGACCTTCTTTTGAAATGTCCTCTGCCAGTATCTGGTGTTCTCGTTAATTGTATAGTCATCCTGTATGAAATCCTATTTAGGAGTTCCCTTCAGGCTTCAAGTGTTCCAAGTCTTCTCCGTTCCTCATTTACTTTTGAACACCAATCTGATCGTCGAGATTATGCATGAAAAGGACTTTTACAAATGATTTTCTCATTTACATATTTGTGCCCAGCTTTTGTTGATATCACGGTGTAAATTATATATTTTTCTTTTCCTGTTGATCCATGCTATCAGTAAGCTTAAAAACCATTCTTTTTGTCTGACGTTATCTAGTCCCTTATCTTCTTTCCTATTTTCTGTTTTATACTCTGAAGCTTGTTATTTGAGTTATTCTGCAGGGTCGGAAGTTGTAATAACTAAATGAAGCGTGGATGGTTATTATGCCAGCCTGCAACCTTATCTTGTAGAGAATGTGTACGTCATTGGTAGAAGGGGAACTGCAAATGATCTTTCTTGATGTAACAAATTTTGTTGGATCTGATGACTTTCTAGGCTGAAGTAGCTGAGCTGCTATGTGCATATTCGACTTGAATAGTAATTAAGAGGCCTATGTAAATTTTCTGCTATCTATACAGCTAAACAAAACTGATTGAGGTTTCCATTTTGGGTCAGACTATGGGTTCTTTCCTTGTTTCTTCTTGATGATTAACTTATATACAAGAGTATGGGAAGTTTTAGTTTTGAGCATCAATTGTTGCGAAAACACTGTTTTTGGAAACAAGTTTAGGCCAACGAAGGAGTTGCTTTGGTAAGTTATTTACTGCCCTTTTGATTTTCTTCCTGCCAAAGAAAATTGTTATCTTGCCTCCATTTGGAAACCCTTTCCTGGAGTGTATCTATTTTCACTTTTGCTTATATCTTCTTCGGCCAACTTGTAGACAAATAGAATATCGACGCATTGACTAAAATATCTTTCTATGCTGCAGCAACGTATATTTTAGAAGTCTTGGACAGCCCTTTTGAGTGTACCTGCAGAAGTCGACTGCATGAACTTCACTGAAGGTGAAGCAAATGGAAAGCGCCTTGCCCTTAACACTGGTTTGTTTCTTGATCTTCTTTGGCTTGATATAGGCTGTGATTCCAGAGTCATATTAGATAATCTTGCCTTCCATCTGTTCAACCTCTTGCCCTCTCCTTGATTTTGTTCTAGCCCCAGGAACCCAGTGTCATTTACCTACCCAAGTTTCTTCATGTCCTGAAAAGGCTGGATCACTTTGGCTAGCCCATTGCTGTACATTCACCACATCGAAAGTTTCATTCATATTTCATCAATAAACCTTGGTTCTGGCCTTGTTCTTTCAGGCTAGAGATCTTTAATTGATTTTTTAGGATGAGAATTCGCAACATTGAAGAAGGAAATTATGTTCCTCAAACATAATTATAGGATTGATGAAGACACTAAGCTGTCTGCAAAAGCCTGTAGGTTAAGTTGGGGCAAGAAATCAATTAGTGATGTTCTTTTTCTAAGAATAAGCTGTTAGGATCAAGCGCTTACCATCTCACCAAAACCCGCAGGTGTTAGTGAAGGAGCAACTTTATTTCCTTATTTCCTATCGCGCCCAAGCGCCAACGGGGCAATTGAGACTTGGCCCACCTGGCCTCCGCCCCGGCAGGATGCTGGACTTGGCCCACCTTGCCTCCGCCCAACAATCCCCCCTCCAGCACCTGCCCGCAAGCAGCATGCTATCCAGGAGAGTTGAACCTTTGACATTGGCTCTGATACCACTTGTTAGGATCAAGCGCTTACCATCTCACCAAAACCCGCAGGTGTTAGTGAAGGCGCAACTTTATTTCCTTATTTCCTATCGCGCCCAAGCGCCAATGGGGCAACTTGGCCCGCCTGGCCTCCGCCCCGGCAGGATGCTGGACTTGGCCCACCTGGCCTCTGCCCAACATAAGCTTTCAGGAGGAGTATGCTTCTGACCAAAATCAGTAATGGACGGATTCGGATTCAGTTGAAGTTTAGAGAGGTAAAGCTATCTAAAAAGGCTAAAATGACGAGATAAATATGATCATGGCAAATTCTGTCAGTTAGATTTGATACATAGAACCAAACCTGGGAATCTAAAGGGAACCTTTTGGATGCAAAGCTAAAGCTCCTCTGCGTTCTGGTTGGTGGGATACTTGTGCAGGTGTAACTCTATGCATATAGAATTCTTGCACAACATTTTTCAGTGGCTTGTATCCTTTCATTCCAAGTCAAAGCACCCGCCATTGTGTGAAGTTGCCATTATCTCATTATTCAGAAAAGATAAGTGTAAACATTACTATGCTATTTCTGCATCATTGGGGAAAACTAAGGACAGCTGGTGATGTTTTCTGGAAACAATCATCGAACCAACAAACCGTTACATAAGATTATTATTTGGTCCAATTTTATCTTTTGAATCATGTTTTGCTGGTGCCTTGGGTACTTGCGACTGATCCTTTGATACACCTAGTCTGCATTACCCATGCATTATGTGAAGATGTGAACATGTCAAAAGCTTGGAGAATGGCAGTTGAACTGCGAATCTATAGCGCTGGAAGGGTCCATTTGTACAGAAGATTTGGGAATTAGCTTGGAAATTTCATAAAATATTTGATGAAATGATTATAAAGGATCTGGGGCATTCATTTTTCCAAAATGGTTGGAAGCGGTGTTTTGGGATACGTTTGGATTCTTTTGAAATATTTGATGATGACTGTTGGAGTTGTTCATACTTCGTAGCAAAATCAAGCATTTAACCATACAATTTTGATGGCAAAACCATATTGAGGAATGGACACGGCCTAATTGGTCCGCAATGACTTCCTTTTTTTTTTTTGGATCGGCAAGGCCCAGATGACACAACTAACTTCTCGGTCCACTTGATGTTTGTTTCTCTTTCTTTTTCCCCCCTCTTCTGTGGTGGTGATTTCATTTGCTGTAACTCAACAAAATCAAGAAAGAAAAATACAAATTGTTCAAACCTGAAAAACAAAAAAGAATGAAGCGTGAGTCTTCGAGAATGAATTTGTGGTATCAATAACGGTACGAATCAGAGTCCAACACCATGGTGGTTGAGTCGTTTCCTCTTATGGGTTGCAGCCTCAATGTTTCGCATGAAAAAGCTCTTTGGGATTTGATCGTGCAAGGAGCCGCACGTGGATGTGGAACACCAGATCTGAGCCGGATTGCTAGAGAGAGGAGAGAAAGAGTGAATTTTGAAGAGAGGAGAAAGAAGGTCATGGTTGTTTCAGAAGATGGCTGGGCAGAGAAGAAGGTAAAAGAGAAATGTGAGAGCCTAAATAACTAATCCCATTAATCAAGGGAATTTCAAACGTGAATATAGGTCTAATGATATACATGCCATATCCTGATTTTATGGAGATGTGTACAACTTCAATTAGGTAATGATTTAATTAAGGAAAATCTATAAATGGTATCAATATAATTATATAATTGCTTAAATGGTATTTAGGGAGAGTTAATAAGGACACAACACAACGGTCCGATTATCAGGTAATGATTTAATTAAGAAAAATCTATAAATGGTATCAATATAATTATATAATTGCTTAAATGGTATTTAGGGGGAGTTAATAAGGGCACAACACAACGGTTCGATTATCCATTTACAGGATGAAATCATAACTATTCAAATCTCATAGAATGGAATCATAAGGAGAATTTTGATACAAGATGCCTAATTAAAATTCTCTTAGTTATTTAGGTTATCTCCTTTACCTCCTTCTCTGCCCGGCACATATCTCCTTTACCTTCTTCTCTGCCCAGCCATTTTCTGAAACAACCATGGCCTTCTCTTTCCTCTCTTCAAAATTCACTTTTTCTCTCCTCTCTGTTGCAATCCGGCTCAGATCTGGTGTTCCACATCCACGTGCGGCTCCCGCACGATCAAATCCCAAAGAGCTTTTTCATCTGAAACATTGTTGTTGGAACCCATCGGAGGAAACGACTCAACAACCATGGTGTTGGACTCTGATTCGTACCGGTATTGATACCACAAATTCATTCTCGAAGACTCGCGTTTCATTCTTTTTTGTTTTTCAGGTTTGAGCAATTTGTATTTTTCTTTCTTGATTTGTAAAATACTCCCTAGTAACAAGCAACAATTCATTAAGTATGACTACCAAAAAAAGAACAATTTATTAAGCATACATTGACGTAGAATTTATTTCCGAAATAATAAAAAATATATGTCAATATTAAATTAACACTGGATTCTGGATATGACTCTCTTGGAAGTCGACACTGTCACAATACAACAATTCCGACAGATATATACAGATATTCTGGCATCCCCAACTTCCAACTCCCAATTACATACAGCTTAGGGTTAACTGTTCAGACTGCTCACCAAACGTAGAGCACATCCCAACAGCAGCATCAAAGAAACCTGCACCAAAAACATAATTTTTGACGAGATTCTCCGAAATGATACAAGAAGCGTGCACACAAATTACTAACAAAAAGATAAAAATTAAAAACGAAAGAAAGAAAGAAGAAAGAATTTAGCGAATCCCAAACTAGTCACTTATTACCAGGTTGTATGATTGTATCATTGCAAAGTCAACTAAAGCTGTAGTTTAAAGCTCCAGCATACAGCTATACCACAAATTAGTATGAAAGGGGATATGATCATGAACTGTATCTGGGATTCAGGACACAGCAAGCTGAGGGCCCCCTATTTTTTGGGCCCAAAACTGGGGGCCCAAGGTGGCGGCTTGGTGGGCCTGTGCCATGGGCCGGCCGTGGCTATCCAACTACTGAATTATAGAAGGCAACAAATTCATGATTAACAAAGTAATAAAGCAAATCAAGGAGTTTGTTATACCTTCTTGTGCTCCATAGCAAATACCGTACTGGGAAATCTCTGTACTGTATTGGGAATCAATCATACATTTGATGCAAGAGGCTGAAGAACCAACTCATCATCCTCTGTTTGAGGTTTTGCTCTCCTTCTAAGGGAGAAAGGTCGGAGGATAGATCGTGACAAACGGCTCAATGGGTCCTGCAGACCTTCCATCTCATAGTGTCCAAAACGCCAATCACGATCAATGTAAGGTCGCCGTATAGGTTCGTCAAGGCCTCCTGTTGAAACAAGGAAAATGAGAAACCATAATGTGCCTGATCAATGAGCGAATCGACATTAAATATTACCACCACCAAGCATATCACTAGGAGCCTTTATCACAGTTACACGAGAATTTTATTCACTAACAAAATGATGGTCATATAAACAAGGACTTGGGGCACGGGGATAAATTTTTTTCTCCAGTGTTAGGCAGGGCCAGCCCTGATGTTTGGGTTACCCAAGCCTGACCCCAAGCTTGGTTGCCCATTTACAGGGCCGACCGTAATATTCTGTAGGCCTAATGCGAATTTAAAAAATAGTGCCCTTGGTTTTATTTTATTTTTTAGAGAAAAAAAATGCAATATAGGTGGGCTGATATAAGGTAAAAAGATTAAACATGGTATTTTAGCTTCATACAACAACAACAACAATAACAGAACCCATCTAGTCCCCAATCATTGGGGGTATGGGCGGGGATGATTGGAGACAAACCTAACCTTTGGCAATATGCACAAAGTGGTTGCTCTCAGAGTACCACTGAAACAGTGGCCCCCCCAAACATCCAAGAACCGAAGAGCTATAGGGATGTTTTGTTGCAGAACCATACCCTCAAATCAAAGCCGAAAGGCATCAGGGAGGGCAGGCCTAGAGACCCAAATTAATTTCCGTGCTCATTACCATGCTTCCTTCATTCATGGTCTAGAGCATCTCACTAATGAGCACCCGGTATTTTTAGCTTCATAATTTAACTAAAACAAACTTCTAAACTTTTTTATACCATTATAAAAAAAATGAATCAAATATAAAGAAGTACCGCTCATACACTGCTTTTTCTCTAACTAATCAAGTTATTAACTTAAGAGAAGGAAGGCTCTCCCGAACGCTGCGTTCATGAAAGGATGAAAAGTAAGGATAGAACGAGTCCACTCTTTCTTCTTGTTGCACACCCTAGAGTGGGTAGCATTTAGCAATTCCATTGATTGTTTTAAACTTTTTTTTAAATCAATGTTTGTCGAGTGAAACTTAATTATTTTGATTTATTTATAGTCAAAAGTGTTTTATTTGTAAATTAACTTTAAAAATTATAATAAACCATAGAAAATGAAAGAAAAAACTTATCAACCATTTACGATGTGAAAAAAATTTGAACCTTGGTTGTGAGTAACACCCACCATGACTAAAATAGATACCTAATTCATAATACAAGAGGTGCAAGAGTTGTATATTATATAAACTTATCCAATAGAAAAATAAGAAAAAAATTTACTTTTGCCAAGACACCCCACTTGGGTGTCTGGGACTCAAACCAGGGACCAAAAGGTGTATTAAGGCGGCACAAACCACTAAGGCAAATGCTCCACATGCTCAAAATCACAGAATAATTTATATATAATGTATAAACGCTCCCCAAATTTTTTGTTGTTGCCCCAGAATGGAGGCTTGCTGGGTGTTAGGATAACCGTGCAACAGCTAGTGTCTGTGAATGCGAAAAAAGTACAATAAGAAGATATAACATCTGTTACTGGCATAGTAGCATAGTACCATGGCAATATCATCCATAACAGTAGCCTTAAAATGTAAGTGCGTAATATGTATAATGAGTGCAGGAAGATCCACCAGGTTCGATACACACACAAACATCACTTGAGGCACTTTCCCTAGATGCCTAATTTAAATCTTAAACTGATTAGCAGTGTATTTTAGGGATGTAGCATTTGATAGGGACACAGAACTACAAAGAAATATCCACGGGCCAGTTAAATAAGGTTCCACATAGTGAGGTAAAATAAGCCAGGAAGGCAAGAAAGTGGCATTCCAACATGGAGAAGAAATCTGAACTGCACAGCTCACCTGCATACATTAAACCGTGCTTATTAACTGCTCGATAAAATGGTCTTGTTTTCCTTTCTTTAGCAGCTCTGTGGAGTTCATTCCATGCTTGTTTTCTGTCTTGACGTGTAACCTTACCTGTCGTTGCCACCTGAAATTAAAATTCAAGTTAAATGGTCAGCAAAATCAACACAAGAAGGGCAAAAGGACATGGCAACTGAAAAAAAAAAAAAAAAATTTACTTTGGAAAACAAATGATACGAAGGACGAGGTATCCGTGCAAGATTATTCGCACGATCAACTGCTACAAGCCCGAACTTGGGACCATAGCCATCAGCCCACTCCCAGTTATCAGAAATAGTCCAAAATAGGTACCCAAGAACAGGTACACCCTGGAAAATAAACAAAAGCAGACCTAACACTTCATCAAATTGAAGATGAAAGCTATTCAACCACTTTAAAAAGTGAAAGTTCAGTGTCAAAACCATGATCATGGCCGCATAAATTGCAAGTAAATGCTCCAAAATGTATGGCTTTCTGATCAAATCTGTCTCATCAGAAACACCATTTTCACTAATGATAAAAGGTACATTTAGATGTTTGTATCTCTCATGGAACTGAAGTAGCATGCGGTACAAGCCATCTGGATATACTCCACGTCCAGATTCACTGTACTCATCAGTCTCTACTTGCTTCAGTCCGGCACCACACACGACTTCCTGATCAACCAACAAAAATTTGAGAACTAGCCTGGATTACATACAACCAAATACGCATAAGACAGTGATCTTTCTTAAAGATGAGCAGAACCTGCCCATAATAGTTTATTCCAATATAATCCAACTTGCCAGCAATGCTATCCAAATATGGGAAGAGAGTCAAAGAGTTAGCCAGTGTAACTGCAGGAACATCAAAGAGACCATATGGCCGCATAAAGGAGACATGGTGTGCTACTCCAACGATTGAATTCGATGAGCTGCTGCAGGAATAGAAAACAAGACTCAAAAAAAAAAAAAAAAACTGTAGCATCGTAAGTTACCAAAAACTTGTAATTACTCTCCAAAAACCATAAGGGTCAGACAGATGGAAGAGAAAGTCTACAAACAACAAGAAGATGTGACTCACATACATGAACAATGGTAACTCAGAAGATTCTATTCACGGGCTTTCATATTGAAGGCTCCAAGTTAAAAAGCACCTCATTAATCAATTCAAACCATGATTTTTTCATCAGGAAGGGCTAGATAATATGCATATCGAGAGTATAGAAAATCTTGTGACTGAAAGTAATATGAAGTATCCTTTTCTGTCAAGAGTCTCACGACTCCCCCTGACGTACGTGACTAAAATAGATATGTTGATATTTTGTTTGCATTTTGGGTATCAAGCATACATAAACACACTCAAGCTATGTAGATACATATATATATATATATAGAGTAAGCTTGCAGTCCGGATGTCCGGACTGGAATAAAATCCGGACCATTGTGTTTTCGTCACTTTACAGACCAAATCTCGACGATCCGAGCCGTTAGATGTGTTCAAAACGTGTTTTTTAGGTCCAACGCGACAAAAACTGCTCCGATCAACCCCTTCCGAGTGTTTGTTTTTTCACGAATCCTCGCGTTGGACCTTAAAAACACGTTTTGAACACATCTAACGGCTCGGATCGTCGAGATTTGATCCACAAAAACTGCTCCGATCAACCCCTTCCGAGTTTTTTTTTTACGAATCATCGCGTTGGACCTTAAAAACACGTTTTGAACACATCTAACGGCTCGGATCGTCGAGATTTGATCCAGAACCATGAGGTCCGGATGTGAAGTAAATTGTATATATATATCGCCATTTGTTTCTTAAAACTCACGGTTTCAATATGTAGTAGATACAGTCATCACAAGTTTCTCTTCAGTTTTCCCCGAAACATAAAACATAGGTACTGTACGAAACCTTTTCTCATGGATATAGTCAAATGCCTTTGAGTGGGCAGTTGCCATCCAGTGCATGGCTTGCTGGAAAACACCAGTAGGTAGGGCAGAAGTAGCAACTTCCAGCATATCAGGATTACCACCGGGCCAAGCACCAGCACAATAAGTAAGCATACAAAAGACATGAGGCTCATTAAATGTTATCCAGTAGTCTACCATATCTGACACACTGTCCACAACAAGCCTGCAAAATGAAAGATCATTATAGGATTAGCAAATGTTAAGTATAAATGAGTTACCCATCCAGGAAGAAGCCAAACCTCGTAAAATCCATGAAATAGTCCACAGTTTTCTCCAGTTTCCATCCTCCGTACTCTCCAGCCCAAGGTGGAAGTGAATGATGGAACAGGGTCAGCATCACCTTCATACCATATGAGCGGACCCTACCGATAATCCATTTATATCGTTCCAATGCGGCATAATTGACCTGAAATATAATAAAAAAAACTGAATTCAGTGCAATTTTACCCTCACAACCCCTTCTTCAGCTCCTATGCACATTTACAAAAAAGTAGATATCCTTAAGATAATTTAAACTCTAGTCCAATTTCTAATTTACTTCAATTTTCACCAAATGGCAATGCGGTAAAGTAAAGGATGCAAAAAGATGCACACGCGGAGGAAAACACCCCCGAGTTGGCATAAGACTTACAGTTTCAGTACTCCCATTGAGTGGCTCCTCTGGCATGATCCTTGTCCAATCTATACCCATTCGGAAGACACGAACACCAGTGTCTTTAGCCAGTTTCAATTCTGTATCAGGATCAGACCAAAACCTTAGCCTCTCCTCCCTGAAAGTAATTCATAACAGTAAATTTCTTCCAAAGTCAACCATAAACCATTCAACTTGAAAAAAATTACTGATTCTCAGGATGAAGCCGTTTTTCCTTCCTTCGAACCATGTGATAGGTAGAGATAAAAAAGAGAGCGATATTATGGCTGTATCAGGTTGTAAAATTGAAACACCAATACAGAGCAGGGCTTACGGGTGCGGAACGTTGTGCCAAGCAGCTACTTTATGATGACATTCTTCAGGTGTTGCGGGCTCTTCCTCTTCTATATATTTCTCGAATCCCCTTATCATTGCCTCCATAGCTATCTTCATAGGCTTTTTTCTTTTCGCTCTCGTTTTACCATCTACAACGCCCAACGAAGCTTGCTGAGCTCCGCCATCACCAGCAGCAGAGCCCATTATTGCATCTTCTGGTTGCAGGTTATGCTGCAACGGTGATTCTGCTTTGTCACAGGGGTTATCTTCTGCAAACTCAAGCCAAGCATCATGAAGCCTGTCTTCGACATGTGCTGGAGCAGTTGCCAGTCCAAAGAAAAATTCATTTTCACCTTCTACATGCAATACATGACAGTTGCATAATCAGTTCCTTGATAAACCAGAAAAGCTTATGTTTTTGTATCCCACCAAAGGCATGATATCTCAAAGCCTCCCCTTCGACAAAATGAGAAAAGACAAACTTTGAAGGTATGTAAGAAAAACTTTCAATGATTGCTCCACTAAAGAAACAAATAACTGAAAAGAATTTAATACCACATACCACTTAGGTTATCTACAATGGACACAATACTGCGTCTGTTAGAGTCAGATTTAAAAGTTAGCAAGTAATGTCCGCCTAAAACTGCTCCAATTGACAAGTTTACTCAGCTGTAAACCTTAGTTGTTCGGTTTACTATACTTTATTACTAGCCAGAACAGCAAATTACAGCGAGGGTCTATACACCCCCCCAAGAGGCAAAGAAGACAAAGAAACACCTTCAAGTAAGACTAGAAACTCTAACACCCAAGAACTAGGACAGCAAAAAACTCGCAACGACCTTTGACGTAGCTTTGTTGGGGAACCAGTAAAGTTTGTATTCTTCTTGTGTAATTTGATTTGTTATGTATCTTTCTTCTAATATTCCATATAGCCTGCCTTAGAGTTCCACCTATTCCCAACAACTCTCACATAACTCACTTTTAGCACGCACAAAGATTGGCAAACACTTGTAAAGCAGAAGCCCTAGCTTTCATGTGTACTCTTTAACACCCAGTTTAGCTATCCCAATTATAACCAGCTTAGTTTTTGTTCATAAAGGAGCATCCTGAATCTTACCATACAAGAAGAGCAAGCTGAGGGGCAAGTTCTAATATTGAGTAGTCTACAAGCGAAGCTTAAATTTTTTCATTGCTTAAAACGGAAGTGCAGGTATGTTACCCACAACACACATTTCAGGACTGAAGTTAAGGTCTCGCCGACAAGGCGCTATATGGGAACTCAAACATGGGCATCGTCCAACCAAGTCCAAGCTTCCAACCACTGAACCAACCCCTATTTGGTCAAGCCAAGCTTAAATTGAGCAAACTCGCACTCGGCACTGGCTTGGAAATTGCATAGTAGCTCAAATTCAACACTACGACCAATCAGGTAGTAACTCAATTTTAGGAGTTTT
This sequence comes from Gaultheria prostrata, assembly GCA_036023075.1. Taxonomy (NCBI): domain Eukaryota; kingdom Viridiplantae; phylum Streptophyta; class Magnoliopsida; order Ericales; family Ericaceae; genus Gaultheria; species Gaultheria prostrata. The sequence continues at coordinate 21,532 of JAXBDA010002023.1, read as the reverse complement.
CCAAATATAGGAAGTTCGATATGAAAACAAACTCTAATCGAACTCCTTCTGATGCTGAATCTTTTATGCTCTAAACAAATACGCAAATACTAGCAATCACTAGAAAACAAGGTAGTAATAAATTATAATTCTCTCTACTCCAAGCTTTCAGAAGGAATAGGGAGTGGGTAAAAGTAGGGGTTTTTTCTTTTGTTGGAGGAGCAAAAGAATTATACCTGAGGGAGAGACGTTGAAGGAGGCGAGAATGTCAGAGGACTCGTCGATAGGAGAGCGGAAGGGGCGGAGGTTCTTACGGCGGTAAAAAGAGAATGACATAGCGTTGGCGGCGACAGTGACCGTTACAAGGATGCCGGCGAGCTTGGTCGCCGCCACGAACAGTGCCGCCGCAATCGCCATTGTTGTTGTAGAAGTAGAAAGAAACGAAACTGGTTGGGTTGAGTGAGCTTGAAGAGATGAGATGAGATCAGATGCTTCATCCACGTGTCCTGCAGTTAACGTAAATGACTCAATGCTTCCCGCCACGGACCCACAAAGAGCGTGGATTATAAGCACTTCAATCAATGAAAGCGGTATATTTTTGGCATGAGGAAAACATTTTTACGGATGCAGTGCAAACGAGCCGTGCTCGGTCATAATCCCGAGAGCTAATGGATTGGATCGGTGCTCAAATTTTTTTTTTTTATTAATCGAAGTGTATTTAAGGATGAGAGAAAGCGCACCGCTCCGAGCCATTGAATCTCGGATGGACGGCCGAGATATGCGTGATACAAACCTCCCGTTTGCGTAGCTTCCGTGAAAAAGGTTCTCTCTTTTGACATTATTTCCCCTTTTAACTTAGATTTACCCAAAATTTTACCCTTAAAATAGTGGATGAATGAGATTCCTCCTCTATTTAAGAATATGATTGCTCATGGATTAGAAGATAAGAAATCAAATTCTCATTCAATCAGTGCCCAAACATGACAATCTTAGAGTTATGGTATCACATTACCATTCCCCCTAAGATATCTGCCATCCAAACACAGCGTAAAGATAAAAATCATCTAATTATTCTCAATACGGCTCAAACAAAACGTCTTTCTGAATAACTTGGTGGGATGTGCTACGTGAAGCAACAAGATATCGGGATATCTCTTCACAGTTCACATTCTACTTGGCATAGACATAAGGAAATCGAGATTTGACAGATCTCAACTAAAAAACATATCTCAACTCAAACCTATTAGCTAAAAACCTCATGATAGTTGTAAATTTGTAATAGTATCCCTTTCCTTCATCTTTGTTGACCCTTCCATACCGTACCCCTCTCAGGGGTCGCGGAGGTTAGAGGGATGGAAAGAGTAGGGAAAGTGGTCTTTTGAGTTTGCAGTTAAGTCTTGGGTGTGCGTGACACTAGATGATGGCTCGATCAATTTTTCTGATAAATTTGTTGTTATATTTATTACAATATTGTGGACTAGCATATATTATTTATTCTTAAAATTCGGATTAGATCAACTATCAAATATAATAGAGTATTTGTTCTGGATTCGTTTTGGTTAGTGATCATCATTTAAATAACGGGTCATTTTGTGCACCTAATTTTTTTGTAGTATATTTGGGTTAAATGTGGACTTGTGCCATTTTGTTATTTGGACCCATCATGAGCTGGGCCAAATTTATTGGGCTCTTGGAGAGATCCTACCCTCCTCCCATATATATATATATATATATATATATATATATATATCAGTGTGTGGCCCATTAACACATTTACACTCTAGAAAAATCAGGAGAGAGGGTAGTAGCTCCATCTCTTTCTCTCACGTAAGAGAGAAATGTGGGTTGTGTTTGGTTTGAGTTTTGAGTTTTGATTTTTGTAATGATTAGAGGGAGAAATATGGATAATAATTAAAAAATAAGGATTAATGATTAGAGAGGGATAGAGAGAAAAATGAAAATAATATTTAAAAATAGGAATAATAATTGGATAATAATTGAGAAAATCAGTTTTTAAAAACCAAAACGAACAATGAAATACAAGCATGTGGTTTCAGCTCTCTGGTCCGATCGACTCCCATAGCAGCAGATTTCTAGCTCACTCAAGCACATGGCTTCCTCATCTTTGACAGGTATGTAATTTACTTGGAAGCTTACTTCATATGCCATGAATTTGAGACAAGGAAATTAGGGCTTGTTTTGGGGTAAATTCTAACAATTGGTATCAGAGCCCCTTGCTCTTCAATTCATGTGCTGTGATTGTGAATTATTTCGTATTTTGACTTGATTATTGCTTGGTCGACTGCCATTTGTTCTCGTCTCAAGCGGAGACATGTTTTTCCGTTTTCCATGGCCGACCACTGTATCCTCTTCTTTTCTTTAGACTTTTCAATTAGTCTCTTGTGTGATTGGCTTTACCCATGTTGGAGTTTATGATTTGTTTAGTCTTATTATACATAGAGAAGCTTGAAGAATTCCTGATGCATCTCCCATAATCTTGTCTTATTTCCCCATTTTGAATTCATGTTTACTGCTGGTGGTTTTATCATTAAACTTCTTTTGTCTCTTTATATGTTATTTGGCTTTATCTAAGCAATTGATTCATTTAATCTTATAACAAAAGGGAAGAGTTGGTAATCCCCTGTTGAAGGAAACGATGAACCTCCCCTGTTTTTTGTCATTTTCTTGAAACTGTTTCCAACAGTTTTATCTTATTTGTTCTTTGATAAAATAAAAAAAAAAGGGTTTGTTATATAACCAGATTTATGTATAAAGTGTTTAATAATTTAAACACTTTCACTGGTTATTAATCCTATTTTGGATATTGATTATGCGAATCTTGATGCGATTTACCAAGGTCTGTACAAATAATATTTTTACCCTATCGGTAAATCATTGGTCGGAAAGATGCTTTGAACAATAAAGAGAATAATTGAATATTTTGGATGTGGTGGCTCAATTTACCCTATCGGTAGTGGGTCATTTTACGTCGTTATATTTGATTGTTCTGCTTTGTCCTACGTAAGAGTCTTACTAGTTTTGTGATTTAAGACTCTAGTAGAAACTTTTGTGAAAAGTGAAGAAAATTTGATAAGCATGCTTTCGGTTTTTCATGCTTAATAAATATGATTATATTTATCATTTCTTCAGCTTTCAATCCTGGTTTATCTCTGCAATTGTCTGCCATCAAAACTCTGGGACCAATTATGAGGATTGGAAAGAGTCTCTCGAGGTGAATTTAGCTATCATGAATTTGGATTTGGCAATAAGGGAGGAAGCACCACCTAAGCCTATTGCCGAAAGTTCTGCTGAAGAAAAGGCTTATTATGAATTGTCTCATGATCTTGAAATACACCATGGACAAGTCTATTAAGCAATGTGTGGCTGACAATGAGAATGCTAAGGCTTACATGGCTGATATTGGTAAGCAGTTTACCAAGTTTAACAAGGCTGAGAAAGCTACTTATATGAAATTGCTCACTTCAACAGAATATGATGGTTTTAGTGGTGTACGTGAGCATATCATGAAGTTGATTCACTATTTTAACAAGCTGAAGGACATGAAAGTTGAGCTAGCTGAAGATTTCTTGGTGTGGCAAATTCTTAAATCCCTTGTTACAGGATTTGATGGTATCAAATCTGCCTATAATTCTCAAAAGGGAGAGTGGAGTTTAAGTGACACGATTGCAATTGTCACTCACGAGGAAGCGACAGCCAAAAGGGGCAAGCCCGAGAGTGCCCTGGTTCTCATAAGAAGAAGAACTTCAAGCTTGAAAACAATAGTAAGCCACATTTCAAGAAGCCTGAGAAACCTAATAAGCAAGCTGGGCCAACTTGTCAGGCAAGGCCTAAAATTGAAGTTTTTAAAGGAAAATGCAACTTCTGCCGTGTTTATGGTCACAAAAGGGTGGATTGTAAGAAGGTCAAAGCTTGGTTAGAAAAGAAAGGTAACCCTTTAGCGTTGGTGTGTTTTGAATCCAACTTAGTTGATATTCCATCTAATACGTGGTGGTTAGACACTGGGGCAACGATTCATGTTACCAATTCCTTGTAGGAATTCAGAAATAGCCGGAGGCCAAATGAAAGAGAGTTGATGGTGAACATGGGGAATGGAGTCAAAGTTGAAGTGGAGCATATAGGAGTTGTTAGACTTCCATTATCCTCTGGACATGTTTTGGAACTAAGCGATGTAGCTTATATACCCTCTATTAGAAGAAACTTAATCTCTGTATCTATTTTGGATCGATGTGGATACACTTTTCATTTTTGCAATGGACGTGTTAGTCTATATTATAATTCTCTCTTTGTTGGTTCTGGCACTTTATCTGATGGTTTATATATGGTTGATTTGCATTCCGATTTTGGTTTTTTGTCATGTGAAATTTCTAGTGCTAATGTTGTTGTTGGTAGCAAATGCGCTAGACTTAATGAGAAATCTTCTATGTTATGGCACAAACGTTTGGGTCACATTTCTAAAGAGAGGATTCAGAGACTAATTAAGGATGGTATTTTTCATGATCTAGACTTTTCTGACTTTGTTACTTGCGTTGAATGTATCAAGGGAAAACTTACTGCTAAGACTAGAAATGAGAAGGTAGCTAGAAGTCAAGAGGTACTAGAGCTTATTCATACTGATATATGTGGGCCTTTCACTTCTGCTGCTCTTGGTGGTTATAAGTATTGCATAACCTTTATCGATGATTATTCTCGTTATGGACAAGTTGAGCTTATCCATGAGAAGTCTGATTCTTTGGATGCTTTTAAAATTTATAAGGCTGCTGTTGAGCTACAAAAGGGCAAGAAGATCAAGGCAGTAAGGTTAGACAGGGGTGGTGAGTATTATGGGAGATATGATGAAACGGGACGTAATCCTGGACAGTTTGCAAAATTTCTTCAAGAATGTGGTATTGAGGCTCAAATATACATTGCCCGGGACACCTGAACAGAATGGAGTTGCAGAAAGGAGGAACCGTCCTCTAATGGATATGGTGCGTTGCATGCTATGCAATTCTTCCTTGCCAGAATTTCTTTGGGGTGAAGCACTGAAAACTGTAGCATATATTTTGAACCAAGTGCCGAGTAAATTTGTTCCTAAAAGTCCGTATGAGTTTTGGGCTGGCAAGAAACCTAGCTTGTGCCATTTCCATGTGTGGGGCCGTAAAGCAGAGGTTAGGCCGTATAATCCGTAGTTGAAAAAGCTTGACCCCAAAACCATTAGTGGTTATTTTGTTGGCTATTGTATTGGTTCAAGAGGCTCTAAATTTTATTGCCCTTCTCACACTACTAGAATTGTTGAATCTAATCGTGCTATTTTTCTTGAGGATGAGGTTGATAGTAGTAGTTCTACACCACGCGAGATTGCGTTTAAGGAAGAGCGTGTGCTTATTCCTGTGCCTCTTGTTCCACCGCCTATGATTGTCTCTCCACCGGCTGAGCAGCAAGTTGCTCCTCTTCTGGAACCTAATGTTGATGTGGAATCCGTTGTTGATGAGGGGACCTCTAGTACTCATTTAAGAAAGTCAGAAAGGACTCGGAGATCTGCAATTCCAAATGACTATATCGTTTATTTGCAAGAGCATGAGTATGATATGGGTATGTCTTCCGATCCAACCACTTTTGATGAGGTAATTAATAGCTCTCATTCTCAGTGCTGGATAGATGTTATGCATGATGAATTGGATTCCATGTCTCGAAATGAAGTATGGGATTTGGTGGAGTTGTCAGATGGCTGTGATAAGTGCGTAAATGTGCTCATTTACGCTCCCTAATTTACACTTGTTATATATAGTTATTTTATTAATTGGAATGTGATACTCGTTTTTCGCATTTCAGGACTCGATGCCAAATTATTGAGTTAAAGTCGAATGTCGCGGAGACTAAAGCACACATTTTACCATATTACACGTGCATGAGGAAATCTTTGGAAGCTAATACAATTAATTTTGGAAAGAAGAAAGTGAAATTGCCAAGGATTTGATTTACTCCTACAAGGAATCTCGGCAGAAGCATGGCCAATGGGAGAGCCTTTGGTTTTGGTAAAGATCAAGGAAATTCTATATCTTAGTTAGGAAAGTAAATTGTATTGCTTCAATATGGTAGCTAGTGTCGTGGGTATCCAAATGGGGCCACCAATTACGCACGTTTAAGGAAGAAAATTGGACAGCAAGGTAAAAACATGGGGAGCTGCCATATTGCATTAAGTCGGTCAGTGTGTATAAAGGGGAATGAAGGGATTTGCTTTGGGGGTCACTTTTCCACACACGGAGAATCACAGAGAGGAGCACGCATAACAGAAGTTCTGGAGGGATGCGCACAACAGATTCAACCACGCACAAGCACAGTTTCTGTTCGGTTCAAGCACCGCTGTTACAGTTTGGGACAAGAGTAAAACAAGAGCTCTGGGTTCAATTCTTTATACCTTTTAAGCTTTTAAGTTGTTTCAATGGAGTTTACTTATTTCATGTTTATTTATTCTAACTCCATGAGCGGCTAAACTCCCCTCTAGGGGGAGGATGATGCTCCAAACCAAATAACTTTGTATTTATTTTTAGATAGCATTATTATTCGAATTTTGATTACATGTTTAGAACTCGTTTCATGATATCAATGGAATTGATTTACTTCTTTCAACATGTCGTGTATTTGTTTTCCGGATTTCAAATACCAAACATGTAATGGTTTTCAACGTTCACAATACCAGGTGATTGAGATAGATTATACTCGTAAGACGGATCGTGCCGTTAGGCGGCTTGACCGTGCTAGTGAGACAGTCCGTGCTGTGGGATAATCTATGCCGATTGGCGGATTGTTGATATTCGCTTGACAACTATGGTTAAGCTGCGGTAGTAATTGGTTGATTCGAATAATAACGCAATCTCTGATAATACGAAGTTATGCGGTAGGAGTTGATTCCAAACCCTAGAATCTCCACTCATCGTTTTCAATCCGTTAGCTAAATTATTTTTTATTGTTCTTTCTCAATTTAATTACTTCGTAAATCTCCAAACCAGTTCTTATTGTCTCCAAATTAATTTAATAAGTAACCGAGATTTTTATAACTCAGCCAATTTTGTCTCTGCGGATCGACACTCAGTCTTAACCGCTATTCTACAGAGTGGTAGTTAATTCCACAATTTTACAAGTTTATTTTTGACACGTAACGACGCGGTCAGCTGCAAACCAATTGGTTGTAAGTGGGTGTTTAAAACCAAGTGAGATGCTAAAGGCAAGTGGAAAGGTATAAGGCAAGACTTGTGGCTAAAGGTTTTAGTCAAAGAGAAGGCATAGACTATAAGGAGACCTTTTCGCCAGTTTCCACTAAAGATTCTTTTTGGATAATCATGGCCTTAGTTGCTCATTTTGATTTGGAGCTGCATCAAATGGATGTGAAAACGGCTTTTCTGAATGGAAATTGGTATGAAGATGTGTATATGGTGCAACCTGACAGTTTTGTTGCATGTGGTAAGGAGCACATGGTATGTAAACTTAAGAAATCCATTTATGGGCTTAAACAAGTTTCATGCAATGGTACTTGAAATTTGATGAGGTTGTCTCCTCTTGTGGCTTTAAGGAGAACATTACAGATCAGTTCATATATATGAAGGTTAATGGGAGTAGTTATATCTTTCTTGTATTGTATGTTGATGATGTTTTACCCGCTACTAATGATAATGCACTTTTGATTGAGACAAAAGAATTGTTTTCTATGCATTTTGATATGAAGGATCTTGGTGAGGCATCGTATGTTTTGGGTATCCAAATTCTTCATGATAGAACAAGTGGTATTCTTGGCTTGTCTCAAAAAACCTACATTGAGAGAATTGTAAGTAGGTTTAATATGCAGTCTTGTTCTATTGGAAAAGCACCTATTGTGAAAGGGGACAAATGATCAAAGTCTCAATGTCCTCAAAATAATGAAGAGAGGGCTCACATGCAAACGATCCCATATGCCTCACTTATGGGTAGTCTTATGTATGCTCAAGTTTCTACACGACCTGATATAGCGTATGCTTTTGGTGTACTTGGAAGATATTTGAGTGATACTGGTTTAAATCATTGGAAAGCTGCAAAGAAAGTTTTGAGATATCTCCAGGGGGATTTTGTGCTTACTTACTGACATTCTATTATTCTAGATGTGGTTGGTTACACTGATGCTGATTATGCTGGTTGTGTAGATGACAGAAAATCCACCTCTGGTTATGTGTTTATGATGGCAGACGGAGCTATATTTTGGAAAAGTGTCAAACAAACACTTACAGCTACCTCAACTATGGAGGCAGAGTATGTAGCTTGTTATGAAGCTACATGTCATGCTTTATGGCTGCGGAATTTTATTTCTGGATTGGGAATTGTTGATTCCATTTCCAAGCCACTAAAGATATTTTGTGATAAATTCAGCCGCAGTTTCTTTCTCTCGGAACACTAGGAGCTCTTCACGCTCCAAGCATATTGACATAAAGTGCTTGTTTGTTAGAGAGAAAATTATGGCATCGTACATAAATGTTGAACACATTTCCACAGAGCAAATGTTGTCTGATCCACTAACTATCCTAAAGTTTTTCAAGAGCATGTGGCTCATATGGGATTGGTAGAGTCTTCTGTTTGTATTTAGTTAGTGGGAGTTCTGTGTTTTGGTTCAAATGTGTTAATGACATTGTACCTTTTGTGCTATTCTCGAGAATTTATCTAATGCATATTATGATCAATGCATGTTGCCATATGCTATTGTGCGCGCAATTTTGTTGAATATGGCATTATTGATGCTGAATGTTGAGACATTTTGTTCTGGTCTCAATAGGCATGGTTGTAATCTGAGATATATTGACCCAGTCTTAGTAGAGCTAGCGTCTTGGGTGGACGCATGGATCTTGTGAAAATTAACTTGTTGATCACTTCTCATGTAATTTTCACACCACACTTATTATACTACTACCTGTGTCACGGGTTGTGAGTACTTGGTTGTGTGACTTGTATCATGTCGATGCAATGACTTACATAGCCGAGTACTTATGCACCCATTTTGGACAAGGAAATTGAATTATGGTGCTTGCTCACATTTGATAGTCTGTGTTGGTGGCCACTTATTGTCTGATCCGGAAATTTTTTCCTTCGTCTTATTTACTCTTTTCTTTGAACAATGACATATGTTGTCCAAGTGGGAGAATGTTATATTTATTCCAATATTGTGGACTAGCATATATCATTTATTCTTAAAATCCGGATTAGATCGAATATCAAATATAATGGAGTATTTGTTCTGGACTCATTTCGGTTAGTGATCATCATTTAAATAACGGGTCATTTTGTGCACCTAATTTTTTGTAGTATATTTGGGTTAAGTGTGGACTTATGCCATTTTGTTATTTGGACCCATAATGGGCTGGGCCAAATGTATTAGGCTCTTGGAGAGATCCTAGCCTCCTCCCATATATATATATATATATATATATATATATATATATATTAGTGTGTGGCCCATTAACACATTTACACTCTAGAAAAATCAGGAGAGAGTAGTAGCTCCATCTCTTTCTCTCACGTAAGAGAGAAACGTGAAATACAAGCCTGTGGTTTCAGCTCTCTGGTCCGATCGACTCCCATTGTAAGGACCGTGTAAAAAAAATTATTTTTTTGAGAAGTTTCGATTTGGCCGATAAAAAGTCCCGGTAATTGCTCATTGGATTTTTCAAATCATAACGGTATAATCGAAGTTATTTTTGAGTAAAGCAAAGTCGTCTTTCACCCATTTTCTTCGGAGAAAAAATGTGTCGTTTTTCGGTTTTGTACTAAAAGTGAGGGGATGAGATTTTGAGGTGATTAAAATTTCAAAATTTTGGAAATGCCATTGTTTCCAAATGGGGGGGTACTTCCATAATAAATTAAAGTAAAGAAAACTCAAAATTTATAGTCTTTACTTAAGTTTGGTTTATGAAAATAAGTATTGTGGTCACATATTATATACACAAGTCACACTTGGGTGTCTTTAAAACACATTTGAAACATGATGGGTGCAAGTATAATGTGTGTGTGTATCTTCATGTGTAATGGTCAAACCTTAGTCAAAATCAACCCCTCTCTTCCTCTTTTGAACAGCCGGCTCTTATCTCTCTCTCCCTCTCTCAAATTTCTTCCATTGATACACTTCAAAACTCAACCAAAACCAAATTCCTTCAAGGTTCTACCATAAAATCTTCTCCTCTACGTGATTTCAAGCTTGGGTTGTGTTGGTTTTAGCTTAGAAAGGGGTATTTCGGGATTGGAAGCTCAAGGTCTTGGGTTTTTCTTTTTCAACTCATTTGGAGCAAAATTCTTGAGGTAGGGAAACAATTACTACCTCCTCTAGTTGTATACTTGTGATTTGTTGTACATATCTTGTTCTTGGCTTCAATTTCATTGAAAATCATGTTTTCCCTCTTTATGTGGGTTTTCCTAACTTTGATTCTTTGATCTACGAAATTGGTTGTTGATTGATGAAATTGGGAGTGGAATTGACCTCCCTCCATGTTTAATTGTTGCCTAGCATCTCTAGTTTGAGCTTAAACTATCCCATTTGTGTTTGGGTTGAAATTCCACACCTTATAGGTGAAAATTTGCACTGTTTCTGTAAAAAAATAGCTGCTGTCCCAAAATTTCCAGCAGCTGCCCCAATTTTCTGGGTGGTTTCCGGACACCCTTTGACGTCCGTTTGGCCTCCAATCGTCCGGTACTTCGAACACTTGATTTATAGCAACGTGCTAACCTCAAAAACCATTTTGAAATCTTTAAACTACGACTTTGACACGTGATTTCGTTGGACACGTCGTTATACGTATCGGATACATATCACATTGAGTTGGTTGGCCCATTTGGCGAAAATTGTGACGTTTTGAAAGAAACGGGATACATTGAAATATTTTGAGATGATAAAAATGGTTCAATGATTCTAGGGATCACCCGTTTGGTGTCCCCGGCCGCGGGTGCACAGAGCCTACGAAATCCGGCAGGGGTGCACGGAGCCCACAAAATCCGGCAGGGGTGCACGGAGCCCAAGAAATCCGGCAGAGGGATTCTTTCCCTATTAAATGAAATGGTTGATTTTATTAAAAGGTTGGAAATGGAAAGGTTTTGAAGTGAAAATGGCGTTTTGGCAAACATTTGATACTTGGATACGAATTTGGACACATGATACTTGTTGGCAATTTAGACTTACTAAATGGATTTCAAGTTTCATTTGGGTACTTTGAAATGGTTTTGGACACTTGGATACGTTCGGGACACATGGATACATTCCATGGACACTTGGGTACATTATGGACACGTATCGCTTGTTTTAGCTCTCATTATGATTCTTTGATCACTTCTTTCATGACAACCCACATCGTGTGCACTTATCATATTTATACACGTAGCGGTTGTAGTATGGTTTTCCTACTTGGCTAGTGAGCTCACCCTATCATTTTCAGGTACACAGCGTGGAGCATGAGATTGGATGCTTGTGGCGTGATGCATTACATGGAGCTATACATGCATGAAGTTATTTTTTCATATTATAACTAGTATTTTTGGTAGATGGCAATGTAACTTCTATTCATTCAATCTTTTGCCTTATTGGGACTTATGTAGTAACTTTAAACTTTTATATCGGGTATCTATGTATTCGGGTACGAGATAGTACCGTTTAGCGAACCATTGACCGATGTATGCTATGGAAGTTTGACTTGGACTTTTATATGGAGAATTGTTGACTTTTGACTTGTGCCACGTGGAATTTAGTTTGTTAAAAAGCAGGGCGTGACACCCATAGCAGCAGATTTCTAGCTCACTCAAGCACATGGCTTCCTCATCTTTGACAGGTATGTGATTTACTTACTTCATATGCCATGAATTTGAGACAAGGAAATTAGGGCTTGTTTTGGGGTAAATTCTAACATTTGTTACTATGGAAAGAGATTAACTTGTTCAAGGATTAAATTGTGCGAACATTTTGTTCAAGTGCTAAAGTAAAAAAGAACTTTAAGAGGCTGAGGCTAATTTACATTTTAAATAATTGATTTATAGGATTTCAATTGGCCTTAAAAACTTATCAAAGTCAAATTAAAGTTCGGTAAGGCCTTTCTCAAAGCAATTTGAAAAGGTGTACCCAAATTCTTACGAAATTATTAAATTGTCAAATTTCCAATAAAGCGCTATCTCATTCCACCACTATTATCTGGGTTATTGATTTTCAAATTCGGGGTAAATTCTGGGTGTCTTATCTAGGCACTTAAACTTTTTGTGACTTGCCCTTTGCGTTGTTGTATGGAAAATAATAATTACATATTCGCATCCATATCTGTAAGAGAAGTGGATAATATGTAAAGATGTGTTGTATCCATAAAAATATACTCCCTCCATCCCTTTTTAAATATCCCTTTTGGAAAACGTGTATTTTGTGGACTTTTAAAAATGTACTTCTGTAGAATGTTTTTTAAATTTTTTTGCACCAAATTGAAGTCCTCAAATGAGCACTTTAATTTGGTATAAACTGTAAGCTCCATAGGCTGGGCTCCTTTTTTTGGTTGGCAATTTCACGTCAAAACACGCATTTGCGTGTATTCCTTTTTATCAAGTTGTAATTTCTTTTCTTATGATTTTAGAGTGTCTATATATAGTACGTGGAAGAAATTTTGATGTGTCTTGTTATAAGTGAACGAGAGTTGGAAGCTAGTCAAGGTGTTCGGCATCCAAAGAGGCAATTGAATGCATTAGTTGTGATTTTCATAACGTGGCTCGAGTCGTTGCTGTGCAATTTTTTAGCAGCCTACAAATAAAATGTTTTAGGGCAAAACACTTCACCTCTTTTACACAACAGCCACCAACGGTTTTGAGTGAGAAAAACTTTCATGGGTCTTCATTTATTTGTATCTTGGAGTGATTGAAAGATCGATTCATCAATATTCGTCCGGGTATTCTTCAAGGGGTTCATACGATATTCAATCTTTATATTTCAGTTCCACTAGATTTTTGGAAGGCTAATCGGAAGGCTTGGGGATTCGAGGTGGCGACATCAAGCACAGGGTACCGTGAACGAGGATTCGGCTATCATTCTTGGGTTAATTGTGAGGATTCTCACTTGTGTAGTAAGTTCGATTGTAACCGTACAATGATTTTCTATAGTGCTTGATTCATTCCCGTGATTTTTTACCCATCTAGGATTTTTCATGTATATTTGGTGTTCATCGTATGTTCCTTACGTTCTACTTATTGCTTGTTGATTAGTTGAGTAGGAAATCTGGTTTTTCAATTGGTATCAGAGCCAGAAAATCATGGGTTTGAGTTGTGGGAGTGTCATCGTGAGGGAGGGATTGTTGGGCCCGGAGTGTCCCCATGGATTTGGTTGCACAATGCCACTTCTTGCGATCGCTCTAAAAATAGAGTTATGGGTGCGATGTTGAATGCCAAAAAAAAATTAATTGAAGCCTTCCTAACACCAATTGGTTTTATAAGAGTTTGTGAAAAAGCGGTCGGACAAAAATAAAATAAAAAATTATATAGAAAATGTATTTTTTATAAGTTTGAAATTGCACTTACATTTAAAAAGGGAGGGAGCGTTGATTTCTATAAGATATCTATAAAAGTTTTAGGGGAGTGATTTCCACACCCCTCAAATTGTTATCCACACCTCCTTTTTTGTCAACTAGTGAAATTTTCATGTGTAAAAATTTCACTAGATGACAAAAAAGAGGGTATGGATAACAATTTGGGGGGAGTGAATGTCAATTACCAAGTTTTAATTTGTTTGACAGTTTGTGTACATTACCCACCACTTACTGGGGATGATTAGCAATAACATGGACATTTGCCGAGAGAATGAAATACTCCTAAATTATTAACGTCTGATCCAGCTAGCATCTCCCCACCTCTGTCAACATCATACCTTACATACTACACGTTTCAACCAACTTCGGATGGGTTGGGCCCCGAGCCCTTAAAGACTTTTAGGTCATGTTCAAAGACATGTGAGTACTATTGGTGCATCATTCAACCCAAATCTTTGCATCCTAGTCTGTGACCCACATTCCACCCTAGTCATTACATCCAATTCCATGTTTCATCTCAGCCCAAGTTGCATCCAAGACCAGTCCACATCTTAAATGACAATGTAATGATCTAGTAAATCCTTAACCAACATATATGATATAGTACCAAAAAAATCCTTAACCAACATACATGCGCCGATAATCCTAAAATAACAGCCTTAGAGATACAGGCGTGCCCATCGAGCCGATGGGAGTCGGCGGAACCTCACGGTGCCGAAGCGATGGGTTTGTGGCGTCCTAAGGCTTGCCAAGCCGTTGGGCTTCAGAGGCTTTTTGTAACAACTCGCTCCAGCTGACCTGCTAACTTTTAACCTAACCACGTGACTTAAAAGGTTAACCTCAAAATATACAGTAGCTGGTCGATAATATATACTATTCCACTTTTCCAAATCCCACCGATGTGGGACTTATCTTTGCCTAGGTGGGCTCTTACAATCTCCCCACCTTGGCTACAACGTCCCCATTGCACCATATGGTACATCACTCCACCCACCAAGCGATGTAAGACAAGACCCGCCTAAGCACGACAAGCTCCACAAGCTCCTCTCTCAGGTGGGACCCACCCAAGCACGACAAGCACCTCAAGCTTCTTCCTTGTCGGGCCCACTCAAGCACGTCTCCACGCGGGACCTGCCTCACATTTTCGGTTGGTGTCGACTCTGATACCACCTGTAACGACCCGCCCCAGCTAATCGCTAACTTTTAACATAACCACGTGACTCAAAAGGTTAACCTCAAGTTATATACAATAGTTGGTCGATAATATATACTATTCCACTTTTCCAAAACCCACTGATGTGGGACTTATCTTTGCCTAGGTGGGCTTTTACACTTTTAGCCAACTAAGGCATTGACTAACGTGATTGATGTGACGTCGGGCGGCGTCCTGACGAAATGCATGTAATGCCTACAGGACCATGTAAAGGATCGGGAAGTATTCCTAGGTTTGTTGACTTATCGGGCATGTCACGATGTGACGTCAGCCGAAGCGGCAGGGCTGCTCGAGGCACTCATGTCATGACCCTTCTGCGTGTTGTCTCAGGTACGGACGGCTCGCGTGAGGTACACGGATGACATAGTGAGCATGTCTCCCTCTGCCTATGAAAGAGGTGCTGACCAACCTTATCTGAGATCTCTCCACTCACTTTCTCTTTACATTCACACCTTCTCTCTCTAAGTTTTCGATCCGATTACTTCCATCACTTCCGGGCACTCACTAGACCATCGAAATGCCTTCCTGAACCACCACCGTCCGGGCTAGGCGCTAACATGGGTTCTACTTATGCAGGTAATCTTCTCAGGCGACCACACTTGGGCTCAGGCGAGGTCAACCATTTCTCTAACACCTCACCCCATTTCAGAAGGTTCAAATGGTTTATCCTGGAGAAGCACTCCCCACACTACTATATAACAATTTGTGCATATATATAAGTTAAGAGTTGGGGTAAAGTTTGAACACCCCTATTCAAAATTTCTGGAGCTGCCACTACGACTGTTTCAGTGAAAAACAAAGAGTTGGTGTAATCATTTTTTAAAAGGCAGGCAGAACTTTAGAGTATTGGACCACAATTTCATTTTCAGCTTGTTGGCTCTTTCGAAGGAAGAATCTTGGCAGGTTTTGTTTCTTTCTCCTCGCAAAAGGGTTTATTCCCAATGGGTAGTCATGAAACTAGGGCTGTTAAAAAAAATCGGTGAACCGTGAATCCAGTCCAGACCAAACCGATCCGCACGTTTTGGATTTTAACCGTGAACTAATTATTGTCCGGACACGGATTCAAAAAATTAAAAACCGTGACTCGTGGTCAGGACATGGATTTTGATTTGGAAACTGTGGATTAACCGATCCGGACCGTGAGATATTTATTATATATACATATATTTTAAAAAATAAATATGTATGTATAGATAAATAATTTTACCACTTTTATAAATATTGTTCATTTGATATTCTGATATGAAGGTTTATACTGTTATTTCTTATAAAATCTAGAGGATAAACTGTTATATAGAAGTCTTCTACTATATATACTCATTAATTTACAGAATTCTAAACCTAATCTCTCTAATCCGCCTCCCTCTAGTCCAGTCCTCCTCCTCCCCTCTCTCTCTCTCTCTCTCTCTTTCAAACACTTGGATCACGCACATACAAAATGCATTTGGATCACCCAGTTTTATAAATATTGTCAACTTGATATTTTGTTGTACTACTGAAGTATATAAACCTCTCCGTGCAAACCTAAACATCAACGAATTACAAAAAACAATATCTCGTTCGGGCAATTCATCAAGCACTCACACTCGAAATATAACCTAATATGAGTATTGCACACAACCTGGTCCGATTTTTTGTTAGACTTAATCATTCGAGCGCATAAGCACCTCTACCAACTTGAAAATCAACACGATTTGAGAGCAATTGGAAATGCAAAATTACCTATTTGTACTAACCGCAACATATATACATAAAGAGACATAACATCTTTCGAATACCTATTTTCTGGAATACCAAGCATGCCATCGACACCCACACCGCTTTAGGAATTTCAATGCCGCCATCATAAAAAACGAGACTGGCCAGATTCGACCACAACAAATTAGAATGAGTGCGGTGAAGAGAGAGAGAGAGAGAGAGGAACATACCTGGCGCCGTTGATGAGAGATGCGCGGCGGCAGTCGTTGATTCATAGCTAGGGCTTTTACTGTGTCATGAGTTGTAGAAACAGAGACGAAGAGGGTGAATAACCTAATCTTCTACTATAACCTTAAAAAACCTGATTAAAGTAAAGAATAAAGCATTTTTCACACTTGTAATCTAAGTGTGGTTAAAATATGCAAACACATTTTATCACAGTCGAAAAAAATGTGATAAAAAAGTTTTTTTTTTATCACGGTTGTAAACCAAGCGTGGTTAAAAGAAAATACATTTTATCACGGTTGTAATAAAGTGTGGTGAAAATAAACACATTTTATCACGGTTGTAATATAGCATGGTGGAAATTTTATCACGGTTGTAATAAAGCGTGGTGGAAATAAACACATTTTATCCCGGTTGTAATAAAGCGTGGTGGAAATAAACACATTTTATCACACTTGTAATGAAGCGTGGTGAAAATAAACACATTTTACAATGCTTGTAGAAAAATGTGATTAAATTAAACAATTATAATCACGGTTTTTTTAAACCTGTGATAATTGATATTAACTAATACGATTTTATTAGCAAAGTGACATTAAAAACTCATCTTGCATTTCTTTATCACGGTTTCATCAAAACCGTGATCTTTTCTAATTTTCTTAGTGTGATCCTTATCAATTATTCTACTAGTATTTGTATTCCACTATGTAACTAAACTAAAGTATCTTTGTTTGTGAACTGTATGATGAACTGCCTTTGATGTCCACTATACTACTAAAGTATTTGTTTCAATGTTGAGTTTGAGTTTTTGAATGAGTTGGTGATTTTTTTTTTAATAAGTTGAAAATCCGTGGACAAATTTGAAACCGATCTGTGACTCGTGGATTGGATCGGAACCAAACCATGAGACAATTGAATCGGATACGAATTACATTTTTAAAAAATCATGACTTGCGGATTGGGATTGGATTCATGCTAATCCAAACCCTGAACACCCCTACATGAAACAGTTTACTTGCATTCATTGAAATCGTTATGTCCGCTAGAACGACGATCAATGCTTAAAAATTAATTTATTTGAGTACGGTCGGATTATTTAAGTAGCCCGATCGATGTTATTTTAGTCGTCTTTTCCAGCAGGGCAAGAAAATAAACAGATCACATTTTGTGGGAGAGTAGCGCATTTCAAGTTCGAATCTTAAAGGTGAGAGTTCGAGGTAACTCTCTCACTTCAACCAAGCTTTTTAATCATTTGATCACCACTTGTTCAACTACGGATCGATCGAGGAGGAACCTTGGGATGGCCTCTTTTAATGGTCAACGGATCCAGGATGGACTTTCTTGGTTTTACATGTAGTGCCAAATTAATGCAACTCTTGGTCTGCTTTTTTTTTTTCTTTTTCTTTTTCCTTTTTTTGTTTATATAAAACATGGACCATGCACGGCCACGATAGAAAGTTGGCCAATACGTATTCACACACTCGCAGACATACATATATAATGTATAGT
This sequence comes from Gaultheria prostrata, assembly GCA_036023075.1. Classification (NCBI taxonomy): domain Eukaryota; kingdom Viridiplantae; phylum Streptophyta; class Magnoliopsida; order Ericales; family Ericaceae; genus Gaultheria; species Gaultheria prostrata. The sequence goes on along the minus strand of JAXBDA010002023.1, from coordinate 3,352 downwards.
ATTGGATGGGGTGCGACAAGTGGCATTACCTAAAAATCTCTAAAATACACTTATATTGAAGCTATTTAATATTCAATTAGTCCAAACAATAAGGCTTTGTTTGTTTGGGCTGAAAATGTTTTATACAAAAATGTTTTTCAAAATTTTCAGTTTTTTGTTGACCAAAAGGTGCGGAAAGTGTTTTACAGGAAAATATTTTGCAGCGAATTGAGTGAACGAGCGGATCAAAAAAAAAAAAAATTGAATGAACGAAAATTGACTTATTACGGCTGTGAACTCCAAAGGTCATTTTACAGGTTTTGATCTTGGGGACTGTTCAAGTTCAAGTACTATGCATGCAAGGCTCCAACATGATCTCTCTCTCTCTCTCTCTCCCCGCGGTATCCACATGTGTAGTTCCTAATGTGCAAAATACGTAGTGTTTGCCATCCTGTCGTCTGAATGAAAAGGATCCAGGTTCCTGCAGTGCAAATGACAACCGTCCATCTTGGAAATGAATAGTTCGGATTCGCTAAAGCTTTATTACCAGTAATAAAGCGTCTACGAATCCAAACCATTGAAAATACTTTTGAACGATTGAGATTAGTGCACTGCACGGCTGCAGCGCAATGATGCGCCGCAGATCCCCCAAGCCGCAATGAAATGGGAAGGAAGGGTTGCCATCCAAGGTTGGGTATTAAACCTACTCTAATTCTTTCTGGGCCTAAGACCTGTCGCTGTCAAGTCCATCAGGGCAGCCCACTGGCTGTTCCAATCCTCTCAATATAATCCCAGCCAGTAGCCTCAACTCTCTCTCTCTCTCTCTCTCTCTCAAAAGAGCGTTCTATGGTGTGTGCTTATCTCCTCATGGGGGAGAGAGAAAAGCTTTCAGAGCATTATGCAATGCAGAAAATTCTGAAAGGTATGTATGGTAAATCCTATTGTAGCTTTATTGTGGTTATTATTGAAATCTATACGAACTTTTATGTACTGTCAAATTGACACTTCTCCTAGTCAAGTGCACAGAAAAATTTGTTTCCACATTTGGGGGCTTATTTAACTATAGTACAATCTTTGGTGCAGGTCTTCTTCAAGTCACTGGAAATATCAAAATCCATGGGCAAAAGGGTACTTCAATCTTAGGGTTGTATCACTTTGGCCTTGGAATTAGCTCCATTTTGACGGTGGCTTGTTCATGTTAATTTTAATTGGGTGCTATCCTAACTGAGCTTTTCCACAACCTCCTCTTCTTTTTCATTCTCTTCTTCCTCTATTGTTTCTTTTGGTTATCTATTTAATCTCAGTTACCTTTCTTCTTCTTTCGTGTTAAGTTTTCTTGACCTTGTAAGACCTTTTCTTGACCTTGTAAGACCTCCCACCATATTTTCAGTCTTCATCTTTTGTGTTTTAACAAATCTTGTATCAGAAAATTACTGATAAAGGTTTGGTCCTCGCCTTTCTTTAGTCACGTCCAACTCTCGCTCTCCTTCCTTGTCTATCCCTCCTGAGCTATTCAAATTCATTAGGCTAATAACCTTCTATACTACTTAAAAATCTGTCCAATTCTAGCCTCTGAGCCTATCAGATTTTTTATTTATTTATATTTTCTTTCTTAAACTAGCTTACCAGAGTTCACATGACAGGTATTAATTGGATTACTTCTCAATTTCATACTTTTGAGCTAAGATAGGATTAATTGTGTCACCACTATGATTCATCAACAATTAATGTGTCTTCTTTTGGGTGTTTATTGCATTTAAGTACCAAGTGGAGTACTAGTTTTTTCATGTGTGTTTGTTAGACTATGGAGTATGTGGATTTCAATTGTATGATAGTTATGTGGGCCGATATATGTTGTCACATGATTGGGTTTGGTATGTCTTGTTTTATATGTTGTCGGCTGATAATTGAGAGAGAGAGAGAGTTGGAGTTGTGGGGAGAAAAGAGAGAGTTCTCCTCGTGAGTCGTGACTGGTTTGACGTACGGTACAATAATATCCACTGTAGCCTGTAGGAGTGCTAGCCAAAAAGCTATGAGTACGCACATTCGCGTACGCCAAATTCATGGACGACTGTCTAAAAGTTCGACGGTCCGAGTTTTAAGTTTTAAATAAACTATTCGCAAGAATAATTTATTTAAAATCGGGACCATTAATTTTTGAGATTGACGGTTAAGATTCATTGCGTACATCTATCGTGCGTCAGTGTAGGTACCCATAGGAGGGTTGGAGTACTAGTGTGGAGTCATCTCTCTCTGTCCTCACATTCGTGGGGGTACTCTGGAAATACTTCCTCCATCCCAAAATATTTGGCACACATCCATTATTCATATCTCTCGAAAAATCATCTATATTTTCTAAGGTATAATGAATTATATATGCAATATGGGTCTTGTTTAATGGATTTTGCTTAGTTTTATTAAACAAAAAAATTCAAATCGTAAAAAGTAGTACTCCCTCCATCCCTTTTATAGTGTAGACATTTTCATTTTGGGATGTCTCTTAATAAGTGTGTGTTTTGAAAAATTAGTGGGTACATTTTCTATTTTGCCCTTAAAAGTAGATTTCTTTTTGAAAAGTTAGTTGTTATTATTATATTGATAAATGTAAGTAGTGGAAAGTAGATGTAAAAGTTGTAAAAGTTGATGTGAGAGAAAATAGGTTGAAATTACGAGGCAACACACTTAAAAAGGGACGAAGGGAGTATAAATTACAAAATAAAGATGATTTTTTGAGAGGTGTGAATAGTGTTTTTGGCCAAACATTTTGGGACGGAGGGGGCAAACTTCTGACTCTCTGTCCTCACATTCTGGGGTAATGTGGAAAAAGCAAACTTCTGAATCTCTGAATCGGAAATCAGTTTAATTTTAGAATATATGTATAATAAAAGTCTTCAATATGGTTCTAACACATTTACATAATGTGTGGAGGTGTGTTAAAACTGCGTTATTGTACATTTATTATTTTTGTTAGTAGTAGCTACGGACTACAATTTGTGGTGCTGAAAAAAGCTGACTTACTTTCTTATTCATCAGAGTGGGAGACGTGAAGAGCTTTCTTTTAACTTGTCTTTACTTAATCTCTCCTCTCTTTTTTTCATTATTGGTCTAAGTAGTAGTACTGTTTTTGTACACGACAAATGGAATTGGATAGCAAAAATGATACGTTTACAACATTAGTTTCCAAACCAGCTCCAACAGCTGACGTGGCAGTTGGACCCACCCTGGGTCCCACTCATTTAACCCAGCAAAAAAAAAAAAGCTGAATTTTTTTGAAATACCCAGATCGTCTTCCTCCCCCGCCCCATTTCGTTCCACCAAAGAGAGAGAGAGAGGGCGCCACCACCCACACGCACCACCACCGGCGACCCCACCG